>CAEMYA010000126.1:5031965-5046047 GCA_903131615.1 Diplodus sargus
TGTGTGTGTATTATTGGCTGATATTGGTCTCTTACAGATATATCAATATTGGCATCTATATTGATCAATATGTGCCGACACGAAGACGTATTTTATAATGCTGATAGATATTCTTGGGCTAACTTAAAAAAATTAAAAAATGATTACATTTCCAGTAAGTTCAGTGAGTTTTGGTACACTGACGTTATTTTATTTCTTTTGGACAGTTTAGTTTATTGTTAAACTGTAAACTCTCCTGCTTTTGCTACTTACTCTTTGTCACAAGTGGCTTCTTCTTAACATGGGTATTGGCATCGACCTTAGTAATCAAGTATTGGTGAGGCTCTAGTAATCATAAGTATTCTTGTGCACGTACACTTAATCTGCTGTCTATAAAACATGGAGATGTTTCTGAGGCAAATGGGATCAAAGCTGTCAGATATACAGCCCACATAACAATACATGTGCTCTGTTGGACTGAGGCAATATGATGTAAATATTAATAATGAGCCTTTAATATCCAGTCCAATGTTGGCAATGTACAGCATGTTTCTGCAAACCTCGGATATACTGAAGCTTGAGGTCACTGACCTCACAGCCACCCCCTCAGCCTCCCAGTGTGAAAGACGGGTCAAAATGATTTGACATGTATTGTATAAACTTCAACATGTTATGAGGCCTATGAAACTTTCAAATGTGAACATATCAGTGGTTTGCAGAAACATTCCCTGCCAACACTTTATCCCGGCGACTGGGCTGTTACATCTAAAGAGGGAGCGGGTCCTCTTCTCTGTTGCACTGCCATGTTTCTACAGTAGCCCAGAATGGATAAACCAAACCCTGGCTCTCGAGGGGAGCGTTTTTGAGGGGGAGACGAGGGGCTTGTTGCTGCTAGATGCCACTGAATCCTACACACTGAGCCTTTAAACCTTCAAAATGTCCTGTAAAGACATAATATTTAACATTTCCGTTGAGTGGAACAGCTGACACGGTGGTAATACCGGCAGTAAACTCCATGAAACCTCAGTTTATGGGTTCATTCACAAGGTAAACACATAAAAGACAACTGGCAACAAAGTTAACTATCTGTCTCAGAGCATGCATCATTTTCATGGGTGTAATTTATGCCATATTAACCAAGCACTTGGCATGCATTCACTGTAGCCGAAACTCACCATTTCACATTGAAGCTCTGCAGCATTTGTTCATGTTTTGATGTGTTTAGGTAAAGAACCTATCCATCCACGGTGAAAACCAAACTAAGCAGCGATGCACCTCTTCTGTTTGAACGCTACAGTGCTGGAAACAGCCATCAACATGTCACTTTATACAATTAGACAAGATTTAAATCTGTATTTTAACTGTTCTGGCACACAGAGCTGCAATAATTACCTTTTATATGTTATAACAACTGGTACTGATGCTTTGAAACAAGACATTCAATCAATAATGTTTCATCTTGGAACATTTCACCACATCATTGCGGCAGCGTTAGATACATTTGATTGCGCCGTTGGTTTATGATTTTAGCACACAAAGACTAAAGGACAGACCAAACGCAGCAATAGAGGCTGTTCTCAATTTCTGTGCTTTAATGCCAAGCAATCATTGAGCAGTCACACGGTTTTACTGAGTCTGAGATGAAAGGCAGATGGAACGCCATAAAAACATAAACGCCTTTGATTATGTAATTACGTCAAACCATTTGGGAGCACGAGAAAGAACAGGAATATATATTTCACACTCTGTCTCATCACATCACCTGAATTGCCTGCTCAAACCTAGAAACCCTGTTAAAGTGTGCAGTGTACACAGCGCTTACAATATTTATGCCAGCAAGATAAAACATGAAAAAGACCCAACACACTTCAGCTTCCTCGAGGCAAAATTGATTTTGGGCAGCAACAATTTAAGCATCCTGATGCTCAAACACTCAGTGTTTTCTCTGACCATCCACTGTGTTTCTATTATTCATGTGCTTTCCAATAGTATTTTAATGTCAACACAGATGTCAAATATCCGGATTTCTTCCACCAGGGAATTCTACCAGTCATGACACCGGTTTGCGGATGCTGGACTTTTGAATAAAGAGGCTCAGGATGTGATCGCTTCTCTTAACATGCCAGTTTACAGTCTGCAAATCAACTCAATCTGATGATTAACAATACATACAAAACCTCTTACATTTGCAGCAGCACAGAACTTCCCCGTATTCTGACAAAACACACAAAGAACAAAGCCATCCTTCTTGATTTTTGTGGCATAGAAATGCAGGTCTGCCAACACTGTTGCTACAATGTGCTACTGACGTTAGGCAAAGAGCAACTCAAGATTTAAAGGTGCAATTTGTAAAATATGGCTAGAATTCGAGAGTAGACATGGGAGACAGCATATCACAATCAATATCACATATATAATCAACAACTGCTGCTTTTTGTTGGCAATCCTTGGCTATAGCTAGCTACCATCAGTTAGCCCCAAGCCACTTGCGACACAGTTTTCCCGGACCCAAACTGGGACTGAACACAGCCTCCAAGACTGACAGCAGCCAGTTTGAGGATAGGACATTCGTGAAGGAGGCGATTTACAGGTGATTTTCTGACCAATACTATGAATGAACACAGCCTTCAAGACTGACAGCAGCCAGTTTGAAGCTAGGATATTCAGGAAGGAGGCGATTTACAGGTAATTTTCTGACCAAGACTAAGATTGGGGGGGGGACAAGACACAGCAAGTGTGACCAGGAGAGACATGAAGATTCAGGGGACACTGAGGCATGTAGAGCTGAAATATGTTAATATCTTACTGTGTGAATTAAGGTTGTATGTTAACCAAACCAGAGGTGATTGGACAGACAAGACTGTCTTGGTGAGTTTTGTTTTACTTGTGTCTTAGTTCAGTACCAAGAGGGAAACTTGAATTCAGAAGGTGTTTGGTTGTATTTTTCTGTCTATCTTCTTTCTTAACATTTTGTGAATTTGTTTTGTTCAGTTGTTCCACTAAAAGCTAAGAGCTTGTGAACTTTAGTGAAAAAAAGTGGTTTCACAAGACAAAATGGGTCGGAGCCAGCTGGCCGCCATGTTAACTTCAGTAGATATCTCTGCAACACAGTACATACAGTAGGCTCCTTTGATAAAACGTCAACATTGTTGTTTCTTCACACCCTGCTCATGATGTCCATTCATGTGATGTTCTCTGTGTGTGAGCACATCTCTTGGCCCCTTCTGCTTTCGCTCTGTAAGTAGTTAAATGAAGAAGAAGGAGAAAATGTTGACTGACATGCAGATCGTTGTGTTTTACCTTGAGTTTGATTGTCTTCCTCACACATCCTCCAGCTGTACATCCATTTAGTGAGGATTCCATCGCACAGTTATTGAGCACATCGGGTTGCAGAAATGGAAACATCCCTCTCATCACCTCGACTCGAGAAGGCCTGGCCAAAGCAGAATGTCGCCATGATAGTTTGTCTTTGCCATCCATTTGTTCCTGAAGAAGAAGAAATATTTGTCAGGTCTACACGACAGAGGGGAAGCAAGACTGTTTTTGTTGTTGTTGTTGTTGTTTTGTTGCTACGTTTAAGACATGTTCCACGTAGATATAGCTTTTATCATGATACCAGTAACAGAGGTTAAGCCCCCAAACCTTTTATGCCATAAACCCATGCAGCAAGACTTTCCCCAACAGTGTCTGGTCCCATCATAAGTTAAAATGGCTAAGTAAAGGGACAGTGCGTGTTTTTGAAGGGGGGGTTGTATAAGGGACTTATCCAGAGTCATCTACAGTAGATGGTGGTCAGCCTGACCCCAGTTTAAAGAGGATTATCAGTGTAGGAAAGCAGCAAAATGCATTCTAGCCACCTAAAAAAAGTTCAGTGTACAATATGTTTTCAATATTTCCACAGCTTTACCTTGCCGTCAGAACGCCCTTTCTAATAGGAAACTGAAACCGTTATAGCCATCTCTTGAAAGCCATGAGACTCCTTCGACAAAAAGAGGGTTAGGGTTACCTCTGAGAACAACCTCTGACTAGATCAATTAGTTTGCTTGCGTTATTTTGGTCTTTTAAAGGGTTAGTTTGGATCCATCAACGTCACACAATAACACAACCGATTTAGACCAACAACTCTCATGTTCTGCAAAGCAAAGTTAGGACAGGGCGATATGGCGGCTTCAGTTCCCTGTTAGAAAGGGCTGTCTGATGTCAAGTGTTCAGAATATGCTGAATATAGCATGCACTTCAACTGATATTGATTCTTTTGGGGTCTCTTTCCATAAAGTATGTTTTACATGTATTGCTTAGTTCCCACACAGCTACTCCTGCTGCTTCGCTAAAAACCGGGGGTGTGCCGACTGGATAAGTACCTCATACAACTGCACTTCAAAAGTAACCTTCAAAGTGCTGAATTCATTGTGATCCATGTGAGAAGTGCACAAAAAAACTGACCCTGGCTTCGGTTTAACAAGTTGACTTGGATGAGAGTGTAGAGAGTCGTTGAAAGAGTCACCAGATTTACACAGCACCCTCTCTAGCCTGTCCCAGTTTTTTTCTGCTCGCTGGACCAAAACTGAATTTTCAGCGGTGCTGTTTTACACATGAAACCGGTGGTCAAGAACTTGGCATGATCAAATGGAGGGTAGTGCTGATGAAGAGAAAAAAATTAAAAAGGAGCACATAAATGAGAGCTGGTGTGGAGAGCATGAATATGAGTCTCTCACCAGCAGTGTAGGAGAAAAATATGGATACAAATTAAATATATAATATGTAACAAGGCCACATCAAGCTCACATTGCATTTAATTTGTTTTTCTGATTCTTTAACTCCTGGGGAACGATCAGATGTGCATCAGAGAGTGAGGCACGAAGTCGGCACACGTTACTAAACATAATGTGATAAAACTTTAAAACGTCACCTCATCCGCGAACATTTCTGCCCGAGTCATGTCATCAACAGCGGTGGCTGTTTAACGATGGAGACAACAACTCCCATGATCCCACACTACTTAACGACATCAAAAACTACCTCTTTTGTTTTCAGCAGAAAAACGTACATACTATCCTTTTATTTTTCTGTGACATCAACTGAATTCAATGGATGCAACACTTTGAATTTCGACTCATGAGCTGCGACCACTCATTTGACTGAACTTTTTCATTTAAACCATTAGATTTTTGGCATTTGGCCTTTTTCAGATTATTAACTTATCAGGAAAGGAATCTATACAGGTCTCTTACTGTGTCAAACCAAAGATACTTATATTGTACATGGCTTATATTTGATATCACTGATCTAGTGGGAGTGTCTTATATAACTTTTACAGTACAGAGACAGTCTTGAATCACAGCTTACAATCATATCAAGTCATTTCTTGTTGCTTTCTGTAAAGCTTCATGATAAGCTTCGCACCAATAAAACTCAGAAAAAAACATAATGAACCAGACCTCTGCATTTATAAATAGACTCCCCTCCTCCCTCGTCTTACAATATCAAAAGTTAACCCATTCTGACTTCCATTGGCATCCTATTCAGTATTTCCACAAACATTTTCACTGAAAACAACAAGAGAGCGAGAAGTCGCGTGACCAGGAGGTTGATGAATTGAATCTCCTGAACAGCAAGAAACAGCTGGGGACGGAGGGTGAATGAAAACATACTCTTCTCTTTTCTCAGCAACTACAAACAGGAGCCCTAAAGCGAGTGGCCCAGCCGCTCGGCAGGCAGAGGAACAATAGAAGACGATGCTTGTTCGGCTCTGGCGTGACTGTATGAACCAGAACTGGTTATTTATGAAATCAACTATGTAAAAGTAGTGTTTTGTGTCAGAATTAGTAAAGAAACGTGGCTGTAAAAAGCTTTCAGTGAGAGTTAATGAGTGTATTATTTGTCATGTGTTCACTGATGAGTGACTTTGATGTCTGATTAAAGAAAAATGCGAATGTAGTTTGTCAGTTAGAAAGTTTTTTTTTTTCCAATCGTGACTACTCAAGGGGGAAAAATTAAAAGCTGCGAATAATCAACAGATCTTGAATATTTCTGTCAGAATGTTTCTGAAATCTCAAACATCCCCAGTGCAGTTAAGTGTTACCAGAGGACAACTTCATGTTTCCCGATTCAGTCCTTTCACTCGTCTTTTGTTCCACCTGTCAGTGTGGATTTTAGACTCCCTCGTAGGCCTCGGCTGAAATAGGCTTATCTCTGCTGAAGACTCACTGATGAACAAAAGCCCATTAAGGCGTTTAAATGAATGCTCCCATTCTGAGTGCGCACAATAGAGATTTATATTTCTCAAATTGGCTGTTTCTTCAAAGAACTCACTGAAAGTTAAGACGGACAAAAAGAAACAACAGGACATAAAGACGTCTTGCAAAAACTAAAACATACACAGATCTTGTAGACTAAAGTGAGATACTCAAAAAATCAGAGACATGATTAATCAAGCCGTTTAGATGAGAGGGTGTTAATAAACGTGTCCCAGGCGTAATAAAGGTGTTCAGTGTTTGTTTTATGGTCTAAAAATGACCCAAAGTGTAAAATCAAACCGCTGTCAGAAAATGTATTCTGGAGTCCTGCTGATGTCCTTTGTCCTGGTTGAATATATCATGACTAACAAGGCTTGGAGTGGATTAGGCACAGAGGATTGAGCAATTTGCAGACTTGAGTTTATTTTTGCTGGATATTCTCGCTCACAGAGCATCAGATTCCCCAAAGAAGGGGAAAAAAATCTTATTAAAAAAGGGCCCACATGTCCTACGGTGATATAATACCAAAGACACACATCCGTAGCCATGTACCAAGCGGCGAAAGTACATTGACAGACGTCTGCTGGCTTGAAAAAAAAAAAAAAATCAGATTAATTTAAGCGTCCAGTCTATCGGGGGGTCTTCAGTAGTCTGGCCATGGGATGCACATTCACCGGTCAAATCAAATGATGTGCTTCGGTTTTGATGAGAGGGAGGACACAACAAAACCCAGTATGGCACTGACATGAAACGCGATATCAGACATAATGGAGCGATAAACAAAACAATGGAAAGTTGCTGGTAACCGTAGTCTCCGTCCTCAGAGATTCAAAATCAGAACATCATACCTGCTGCTTTACCTTACAGAGCGCTTCTTGGTTCTGTTGTGTTGAATCGCAGACAACTCCCACCGCTTTTCTATGGATCGAGTATAGTCCTTCGTAGTCTGCAGTGAAGACTGCCGCCATCTTTAATCACAACAGAGTCCATCTGTCGATGGTTCTTCCCTTTCTACCCTCTCTTTCTCTGTTCCAGTCTCTCTGTTCCAGCCCTCTCTGTTTGTTGTGGGGGGTTCTTATTTTCCATCCAACATCAAACCACCATATCGACAGGCTCATGGGCCGCCCAGTGGGGGGGCAGCTTGAACATGCTGCATTGGCTGTTGTCCTTTTCCGAGCCGCAGATTAACTGACCACGTTTATTTTTTCTCAGAATGCTACAGACAGCCTGCAAAAAAAAAAATTATATCAGCTCTCGGGCCTTTGATTTCAACAAGCCTGGCCTCAAAGCTCTTCCACGACTGTCCCTGAACGCATCTTTTCCTCAGATGTTCTGATTGAAGGGATTTGGAGCTCCCTTTAATTGAGGCCACATCTGTAAAAAAAAAAAAAAAAAACTACTTGCAAAATTTCTAAACGACAGATTCTGATCATTTAAACCCCAAAGACAGTTTTGACTATTTTTCCCCCCACCAGTTTCCAGCTATTCCATCATATATAATGTTAAAAAAAAAGAAAAAAAAAGAGCATCTCTCTTTCAGGCTGAGCTCAGCTGGAATTCTTTGATCTCACCAAATGAAACTAAATTTGACCTGAGCCGCCTCGGACTACATGTATCAGTATACGCAGACTGTCCGTCTGCTTTCAGTGCATTTCATTCAAAGTGACACTTCCTTTTTGTTGCCCCTGCTCCCTTTTTTTGCGTCCTAAGCGTGAATGCAAAGGCGTACCTTGTTTACTGTCACTGTTTTGTTCCGCCAAACTCTTTCAGGGAACAATAAGAGGAGTTGAATTTCAAAATGGTAGATGCTCTCACCTTCCTCTCCTGCTGTGATGCTCGTCGGATCTTGTTTCTGTGGTCCGCCATGACTGGGCGCAGTCCCCTGCCTGCCACTCTGCAATACTTTCTCGTACTCATATACCTGTTTCTGATTCTTACTCGTGTGTTGCTGAAAGATGAGCATCTTTACTTTATATTGCAGCTCCAGCCGTGCGACCCCATTGGAGGAAACAAGGACCAGATGATTGTCTGCACAATCGTATTGTAGCTATGGTAACAGACCCAACAGGCATGAGTGATGTGCACCTAATTGCTCCGTACGCATTAAGCAAGAAAAAAAGAAGAAGAGAGAAACGTAAATGAAGCAGAGTCGTGCCGCATCAAATTATTATTTTGGACATTTCACATGTCAGCCCTGAAGGCTTTTCGATGAGCTGAATTATTAAGTGATATTTTATTTACACTTGCATCCATCTGCTGTATGAAGTTGTGAAAACAGCCCCACTGATTGAGGGGGTGAATGCAAATAAAGGAGGAGAAAGATGGATGAAAAGACATTTGGGAGAAAGGGGGAGAGATGATATTGCCTTTGTTATGTAGCTTTATCTGCTGCTTACCTTTCAAACTGGATTTCACACTCACGCGTCTGGTTGTAGCCGGGGTCAGGGTCCAGCATACCCTCCTCACAATGACCAATTTTCTCCTCATGCTGCGCCGGCAAAGACTCCCAGAGTTGGCTGCATTTGTCTGTATTGGGACGCATTAAAACACATTTTATTCCCAGATTTTTTTAACTTGACAGCAGTCTGTACAAACAGGAAGTTTGTGAGTTAACATCACAAATTCTATTTTCACAAAACACGTTTCAAGTGGAACGATAGAAGTAAGATCATAATACATCACAGGACAAACAGCACTGTACCAAAGAGAGGAGCTGCTAAAAACATGTTGAATTGAAATAACTTTTCTTATTTCTGATGTTTGATTCGTCAGTTGATTGCAGGAACTCACTGTATGTTAAAAAGCAGAATATCTAAACATGTCCAACTTAATTATTTTGTGTTTGAATTCATAAATCCTTGATTTTAGTAAAGCTCAATATGCAAACAAAAAGTTACAACTTAGGGAAGCTAGCGTGTTAGCAAGACTTTGCACCGAACAGAATCCCAGTCTAATTAAAAAGATCATCAGTTGGTTAACATGTGTAATTTTGGAATGATACTTTATCATTTTGCCTCAGACTGGTTCAAGACAATGGTTCAGCTTGAACTAACAATCAAATTCTTAACGAACAGAAAGCTAAAATTAGCATTTAGCTAACCTCGCTAACTTACCTCAGCGCCTGGTCTGTCCAGTTAGCTGCATCATTCAATCACCATCTTTCTTAGTTAATCTGCACGTAGGCATGAATGAAATGCATTCTCAATATGCATGTTCATACATGTATGTATATATGTCTGGACAAGTATGGATAATTGTGTAGATAAAGTTTTTTCGATTTTGTTTTTCATATGTTTTAGGGGTTAGGGTTAGGTATAGTCTCAGGCAGAAAGGAATAACATTTCTGATTATCTGATTTAGAGCAATTCCAAGCGGAATACACCTGAGATGCAGAGCTGTTCACGTGAGACTTTCAAATCCATATGAACCTACATCCACTTCACCATAGGATGAAAACTTGACCTGATACGTTGCTGAGTCCTGTGCGCTAAACTATGACATCATCCCCCAGAAATCTAAATCAATATAAATACACCCGGATGACTGCAGCAACATACTTTACAGGGAGATACAAACTAGCCAGAGGAGGTTTGCTGCACTGGTGCATTAAATCATTTTGCTGGTCAGTCATCAGAATGCAAACACAGATAATATACCTGCGTCTCACTGCCGTTTACATAACAAAAGAGCTGTGTGCTGTGCAGACACACAAAATGTGTCTGTTGAACCCGAAAAAACAAAAAAAACCAACTAAATATTCACACACAGATTCGGGGCACAGCAGTGTTCTTGCACAAGTGCAGCAAAAAATGAGATGATTCTTCAAAGCGATGCACCAATAAATAATTAAACAGATTGCTGCAGTGATACTTCTTATTCTCTCAGGGAGCGAGCGGCTTGGTGTTCCCTGCGTGAACAAAAACGCCCCAGATCTGGTGTGATCTCTGACTGGAACATGTTGTATATCTCTCCGGTTGTGATGCTGCAGAGGTTTATGATAAGAAAAAGGAAAATAATTTGATATAAATCAACTAGAAATGCACATTTCTTTAGATTCGCGAAGGCGATGAGTTTTTGTTATAGATGGAACAGCGACTGAGCTTGCAAGACATTTCGTTCAATAAAGCTTCGTCTTAAGGGCGCGGAGAGAATAAAGTCTAAATATAACGGATGAAAAACAAATATTTCATGCCCTAAAAAAGGATTACAGCTCAACTGTTGGCATTCACATTCCCCCCCCCCCAAAAAAAACCTTGGGACATGGGAGATAGATTTATTGTGCGTCTGGAAATGATGTGGCTCGTGGGGCTGGAATGAGCATAAACGCTGTCTAGAATTATTATTTTTCGGTAAAAGTTTTCAAACAGATGGAACACTAAAGCAGAGCTGAACTCCCTGTGTCACATTTCAAGGTGATCTGAATTAAATCTACCTATGTGGTTTATTCAGCGGAGGGCCCCCCCCCCCCCTCCAAGTTCTCGTCTGCGTGCTGACGCCTCGCTGTAAGCAGGTCAAGGTGAATACTCCACATCTGTGATTTCCACTGCTAACTCATTCCCAATGGAAATGAGTCTTATTCATTTTTCAAACAGCCTCTAGGATATCTGATCCGGAAAAAAAAAGGAGGGGGGGGGGAGGCCCTCGGGCGAGCATTCATCTTTGATGTTTTGAAAAGAAAGACAGAGAAAAGCTGCAGTCGGGCTTCATGCATATTGTATCGCTGAGAAAAAGAATTACAGGCAGCCGACTGGTTCTCATAGTTATTAGCTATGCAAGCCCAATCTCGCAATCTCAGTCCGCTTAGTATGGATTCACATGCAACATCTTGGCGAGACTGCATACTGTAACATTAGTGTCTCCCATAGGTGTCACTAAGGGCCGCTGTGGACGCGTCCCCATCACTTTTTAAAAGCATAATTTGTTAGAAATTGATTAAAAACAGAAAAATCAACCAACAAATGAGATTAAATGAATTTTGAGGAGCCCGTTATGCAATTTCTTTCCCACCGTAATTATGTACCCTGTAGTTTTGGGAGAAGAAATTCAAATTCTGAATTTTAATATTTACATTATTAATGAGGTACTAATACAAACTCAGAAATGTTTGGGTTCCTTTCAGAGGAGAATACTGTCTGAAGCTAGAGAGGTGGCAGGGTCCGCCACATGTAAACAAAGTAAATGTACAGTATGAGACTGTGTTGTCCTTTAAGGTTAGTTTGTGTATTCAGCTCATTCAGTCATGAACACAAAGAGAGTTTGCTTATTTAGACATAAAATTGATTATGGTGACCCCTGACCTTCGGGGCTAAAGAGCCTGATAGATATAGTGGGGAAATAATCAGCTGATATTAGCCAACTGAGGCAGAGTGATTGTGATTCTGGGCTATATTAACACAATTTGATTTGCTTTATCAACCAGTGGCTTTTCTTTTACGACCAATCAGGTAGCCTACTGCTATACCATTCAAAACCACATCATACACTCACACATGTACAGATAGAGGAATTTTCTTGCTATATGTGTATATCACTGCCAGCTTTACTGCTCTTAACAGCTATCTTTTCTTTTGCTTTGTCTTAGTAACACTTAAATAATAGCTTTTTGGGTGATGCTGCCATTTTCACTCATGCGTCATCACGTGTTTTATTAATATCTACTGCCACCTCTCACATTACCCAAACTAAACTTGCTGCATTTGCTTTGCATGACTCTATGATTTGCTGCTTTCCCTTCCCTGCAGGTAGGTGGCGTCACCTTTAATTGTGATGGACTGCTTTGTTTGTCAATTAATGAAACACGTGCATGTAAAAGAGAGAAGGGGAGGGAAAAAAGGGATGACAGTGTAATGAGTGAGCTCTCACCTCCTTTGTGCCTCTTTGTTGTTGCTGACACTACAGGAAGGCGAGCAGAGACCTCTGCTGCTGGAAGCCGCCATCGCCGCAGACACACGCTGTCAGACACGGTAGGTAACAGCGCCCCCTGGTGGTCAGGCCACAGCAGCGCGTGTATCCACGTAGCCTGCCTCAGCAGGCTCACGTGGTTCGTGTGTTTGTCGGAGGGAGGAAGTCGAGTCTCTGTATCATGTAAAGAACAATGGTAACAATACCGCGCCCTCATATTTGTAGCCTGCAATCACAGACAGGGTGGAAACGACGTGTTCTTAAAGGCAACTGGTTGGAAATCAGCGCAGGCGCGGTGGCCAAGTGGTAAGGCGTCGGTCTCGTAAACCGAAGATCGCGGGTTCGAACCCCGTCCGTGCCTTTTGTACACAGGCTTGTTCAACAGAGTTACGCTGTCATGTGTGATAATAGTAAAATGTTTCACTGTATCCATCTGATGATTTAAAAAAAAGGAGAGTTATAGCAGAGACGTTGGTTATAGTGACAAACCCATATCATGTATTTTTGCTTTCATCTGAAACCCTAACTAAAGATCAAGTTTTAACTCTTTGTCAACACAGGACTGTGCGATGAAATGTAAATCCAAGTGCTGTATCGTAGGCTATTGGACATGTTTCAGTTTCTTGTAGACGTTTCACCTCTCATCCAAGAGTTCTAGTAACTGTAGGGAGGTTGTAGGCCATCTTGGCCAGAGAAGACGGTTAGTGGAGGAGGTGGCCTACAACATTACTTAACACCCACCTACACTGCAGTACTGACAGTTTAACAACCATTCACACCTGGGCTCACCTATCCGTTGCAACCCTCCCGGTCAACAACCTACAAGTGGCCTTAACAACTCAGTAAGTATAATCCCACAAACTCCCCTCCAGTTAGTTAGAACTGACGAGCCACTCGGACAAGAGATGAAACGTCTTCATGAAACTGAAACGTGTCCATTTGCCTACAAAATGTGTTGCTGACTGTGAAACTTGACCTGATATTTCCTATTGGCATGGGGTTGAGTAGTTAATGACTTAACTTTAATTTTTGGGTGAACTGTTACTTTAAGTTTAATTTCAGAATTTCCCCTTTTTTTGATATTATTGCGGTTGTTCCTGCAGAGATCTTCTAACCTGAATTTGAGCAGGTATGTTTTGAAGGTTAGAGGTCAAACAACCTCCTCTCACTCGTCATCAATCAGCTGTGTATTTTTCAGAATTTCATCAAATGTAATTTAACAGTGTTTTCCACAGTATTCCAGTGTGCACACACATCTGGAGAAAGTCTAGCACGGTTTCCTGGGTAACGCTCATTGTATGGCATCAATGATTCATATCCGCTCCGCGCTGCAGCGTATCATCACGTTCCATCTGTTGTAAGTGACCCGCTGTAAACTGACGCGTGATGATGGGAAGGAAGAGACTGGAAGCTGCTGCAGTGTTTTGCAAAATAAAAAAAACCTTAGTCGGCAACATCCACAGCACATCGCTGGTGGATAATGTCCCACCTCCAACTGCCATCGCTGTGAGGTGAAATGCTGCTTTTAGAATGTAAATCAGCACCTTGGTCGTTGCAAATCAGATCCAGATGGTGAAATTGCCGGTTCGGGAGGTTATCCATCATTGTCTTTTATGACACGATGCGAGCATGTAAACAAACAAAAAATGCCAAGGGTTTGATTTACACGCAGAGCTCTGTTATGTCTCCTCACATTACAATTCAACGCTGAGGTAAAGAATTTGTGCTCTAATCGTTCAAGATCATTTTTTCCACAGCAGCTCTGAAAAAAAAGGGAAAAAAAAGGGCTCATCGTGCTGTCAAGGCCATTGTGATTGACATGCTGCAGTGCCAGCAGCTTGTTACCATGGTAACCTGTCTGATTTGTGTGTGTGTGTGTGTGTGTGTGTGTGTGTGTGCATGTGAATAGTGTCAATAATAATAAAAAACACTGATCCCATAATCTATGAAAGTAATATGAGACGAC
>CAEMYA010000126.1:5054898-5065247 GCA_903131615.1 Diplodus sargus
TCCGGATGAAAGGAGCTTTCCTCAAACACCTCGCAGCGTTTCTGTCGCACTTGCACAGCAGCTTTTCACATTTGTCCTCCAAATCGTCTGCAAAGAAGAACACACACAACCACTGTGACATTTGTTTGCTGCACCAATGCTTGCGAAGACTTTATTCACTCTGCCTCCTAATGGTTCACGTGCTGCAGAAACAATTATTGTGAATAATATTATTCTATGTTTATATTGATTTTTTTAAGTACCAAAAATAGTTCAACCCAAACTAAAAATACCTTTCTACCCTCCTTCATGCAGATGGAAAGTCAGGTGAAGTTTCAAAGTCCACAAAACGCTTCTACGGCTTCACGGCAAAACAGTGTTGTAGCATTCACGTAAACATTTAAGCGAATACATAGATTTAAATAAAGGTTGAATGAATGAATGAATGAATGAATGGATGAATGAACGAATGAATATGTGTAAATCTCAGTGAGGCTGATGCTATTTATCTACAGAAATATCAGTGGGTTTACGAGGGCTTGAAAAACCATTAGCTATATGTTGTAAACTTCCTGTCTATCCCCTCCAATCAGCTGCCTGCATACTAATACTTTAACATTGACACTGTGGACACCTGTAGATCAGCCTGATCTGAGTCAGTGCTTTATACTGGTCATCATCGCAGCAGCTGTCTTATTATCCAAATACAAACACACAAATATTTGCACAGGCATAAAAATAAAAAAAAATGTGTTACCGCACTCAGCTGTCTTGTCTTCACACGTCCACTGATACTGGTCTGTTTTGGTTTGGCAGCCGAGGCGTTCTGCATCTCCATAACAGCAGTCGTGTCTGTGGCAGCACCTATGTACATATTCAGAAAGATTAACAGCGTGACAAAATGTCTTTATTGTGAAGGCTGAGCTCCAGACCAGACAAAGACAGGGTCGAGAAGGCGATAGTCACAGCCCTGTGGTTAGAATCACACCACGGCTATTTTAAAGGCAGGGCAGGATCACCACACGAGTTCTCACAACAGATAGTTAGCAGTTAACTGGTTTGAGGGGGTTCGATGCCTTGCGGCGAACGAGGCAAAGCAACAGCCGGCAGTTAGGATTTGGGTGTGGAATTTTTGGACCTATTTTGAAGTACCCAGTGGACCGAGTGAGTCTGCTCGATCTGGATAACGTCCCCTCCTTTTCCATCCCATCGCCCAGCATTTGTGGTTCAGCCCGCTCATTCAGAAGCGGAAACTGTGTGTAGGCTTTACGTAGGGTGACAGGGAAGAACCAGAGGCATCCCGGGGGAGGAAAACATGTGTGTGAGAGGAGGGCTAACCATCACCGCTGCACGCTGAATTATATATCTTCTGCATCACATAATGTATAGGTGGGCCTTATATGGAGTGTCAGCTGAGTGTTTACATTTTGCTGCACACTATCATCAGGTGTCCGTCTGCGATATTCTTGGATTCCGTTCTTTTTAAAAGCCGTTTCCTCACCAGTCTGCTCTGTCTCTGGGCCAGCCCTGGCCCCCCAGTCCACAGTAGCATCCGTACATCATGTAAGCCAAGGCAGATCTCCCGGTGCTGCATTTGATGGCTCCTGCCAACTCCAGTAACCCTCGCTTGGTCCGCTGGGACCTGCGTGCCGCCGCAGAGGCCACGGCCACTGTAGAGAGAAATAAACAAAGGAAAGGGCCATTTGAACACTTGGTTACCACTTGATTAAATATATTTCAGAGGAATTTCTCACGTTTTTTTTCCAACAGAGATAATGAATAAAGTGTTCTCTAGCATGCACGTCCAGAGCAGAAAACATTGTAGGTGCCACCTCTTTACTGCCAATGTATCACGCTGGTGCTCTTTTAAAAAATTTCGCCCCTGCCCCTCAAACATCCTGAGTCCACCAGTCATGAATCCTGAAGGTCGTAATGTTCAGTTTATGTCAGGAGTGCTTTTGAGAGGTTCAACTATTTGAGTTTGTGGTGCTGTTGAACTGTAGACAGGGACGTGTTTCTAGGTCTGCACCTCATGATATTTTCATTGTGGATTAATCAGTCGATTGTCTTCTAAATTAATCGATTAATTGTTTGGCCCAAAAATGTTGTTTGGCCCAATGGCTCGTTGTTTCCCAAACCGTAAGTCCTGAAATGTCTTGTTTCGTCCGCTATCAAAAGGAATTCAATTACTCTCATAAAGGAATAAAGAACCCACAAAATATTTACATTTAATAAGCTGGAATCTGATTTTTTTTCATCAAAAATATACCCAAACCGATTAATCGATTATCAAAATAGTTAGCCACTAGCTGATTAATCAATTAATCATTGCGATGTTTGATGTTTTCCACCCCACTTGTATCAACAAGGGTAGCCTGAATAAACTTAACACTTGTGTGTGTATAATACAATATGACCATACAGCTGAATCAGCACCTCTGTTTAAGAGTTTCAACATCACACTGAACTGAACATCACCGCCTTCATGCAGGAAGGATTGATTTGTGTCTAAGCTTATTGGACCTGATAAACTGGCAGCTGACTGGACAAAGCTCCGCTTCCTAACCCTAACCCTGGTCACAGAATGGAAAGGTACACATGCACATTTAAGTCTGTTCCTTCAGACACGTGCGTGTGTTTCTGCAGTGCTATAGGGAAAAAAAGGACTCCGAGGGTTGACTTTACACTGAGTCACATCTCACACCTCATGAACACCAGGAATCTACCCTCTGTCTGGGCAGACGTTCAGACTGAGAATGATGGCAGCGTTTATAATCTTGTGGAACTAAGTAATTTGGTCTGTTTGCACGTCCCGCCTCAGAATAACACTTTCACTGGACTTCTGAGCGGATGTAAACACGGGTTGTGTCCCCTCGAGGCTGTTACCTGCACCGGCTGCCACTGCATTCCCTAAAATAACTTCTGAAGTCTGCTGCATTTCAGTACTAATCACAGATCCACAATAGTCAATAAGTCAGTAATGAACCTACCTGACAGCAGGAGAAGTATCCGGTAAAACGCAGTCATGGTGTGCAACAGGCAGCTGAACTCCACACGAGAGTCACTCACACTCTGAGTGGAGCTTTGAGTGGAGAGCTTTTTTTAGCTGCTGTTTGGGTAATCTCCTGAGCATCACCATTGGCCAGAGGCTAATCCATGGTGATGCCCCCTAGAGGAAACAGCCTGAAACTTTCACTGCCGCTTCTCAGCTGGACCAGAGTCTCCGAGTTTGTGCTCCAAGTTTCATCTGCGCTGGTGTCCTTTGTGGCAGATAAAATAGATCGTGTGTAACTTTTTTAAAGCTTCGTAAAAATCAAATGTGTACAGGTAGCAGTAAAAACATAGTTCATCATCATACAAGATTTGTCTCCTTTACCTGACATCACTGTTTATTTTGTTTTAATGTTCTTTTTGTCTTCTTCCTCGCCTCTTAAAGATATTCTGGGGTATTGTACCAACCCTGCGCCACAAGATTGAAGGGAAAAGTTTTTACTGAACCAGATGTTGCATAACAGGCGGGATGGCAAATCAAACACTATGCATTTTACAGACCAGACACTCAGAATGCTAACTTTACTTTCAAATGAATGGTTTACACATAAAACCCAAGTCTTTTTGAGCTCCTGAGCACCAGCCAGGCTGCTGTTCCTGAGCTGAGGCGTTGAATATTAGTTAACTGGAAGCTTTTAGCAAATTATTATGATGTCACAGTGATGATGACCTTTGACCTTTTGGATATAACACATTTTCTTCATTATCCTATCCTATCAGATATTTGTGTAAAAGTTTGTCATGATAAATCTCACACACGCCTGAGCCAGCACCGCTAACAACAACAGAGCATCAATAAATCAATTCTTACATGCCAAACTAGCCCCTATGCAGAAATTATGCAAATGTAGACATGGTGGCCTAGTGTGATGTCACAAAGTCACGGAATAAAAGGCGGGACTACTACAGGGTGTTTCAGACACCTTTTTCTGCGGGAGAGAGGAGTTCCTGTTGGTGAGGACGTTGACCTTTTTAACCTTTTTTTTTTTACCTTTACATTCTCAAGAACAAGTATAAAACACTGAAGGGAAGGGAAAAAAAGTACAATAGGTATTCTTTAAAAGTAATAATTTCTAAATTCTGTAAGTCTGTAGTCGTATCGAAAGTTGTTTGATGAAGACACGTGTAGTGTCGATGATTATGCCGGTGCAAATTAAAGAAAGCCAGAGAGGTCTCGAGCTCGGGGGCTAACTGTCGCTCACACAGCACATTTTTAGTCACTGTAAGCAAAACAGTATAAGGTTTCACTACCTCACAACAAATTCACCCAGACTTGTAGATTATGGTAATTACACTCCCATGATACAGTTTTTCCTCCAGACTGAAGTCTCTAATCCGTCTTCTTCCTGTTGTAAATAAACATGTCTGTGGGGTGAACAGAAAACCGCTGCTCGCCATAAAACAAACGCGACAAAAAACAGACTGTAGCTGTTTGTATTGTCAGCATGACTTACTGAGCCGCAATCCAAGTGTCTGGATTTAACAGGGGGGATTGTTTATTTGACAAATCGCACACCTGGTCTGAATTGTGTCATATCACTGCATTTCATCTTTTTATTATGTTTTTCTGAGTGTGTATTTTCAGCTCTGCCACACTGGACCCTGTTGTCATTCATAATGTGGTAGTGTCAGAGCGGCTAAATCATAAAAGGCCCGCGCTCCGGGTTGTGATAACAGGGGACACATTCACAGTGTTTTTGTGACTTAGTTCCTCAGTGATGCCTCTGCACAACGCGAGATAAGCGCCTCCTCCTGGCAGTTATTGTAGCTGCCGGGGTGACTGCACCGCATGAGAGGAGACGCGTCCCTCGATCCCCCTGTATCTGATCGTCTGAGGCTCAGACAATCCATCGTCCAAAACATCCAGTCAACATTTAGATTGTATCGCGCCGAACACACCTGACTGAACATTTTAATGTGACTGTGAAGCCTGAATAAGCCACATTGAACTGAACAGTGAGTGAAACACTTTGGGGTGTTCAATCCTGGCTTTCTTGGGAAAGCTGAGGTAAAATGCAAACGAGAGACTTAAGTAAAACAAGCAGTCCAAAATAAATTTTGCAGATTAAAATGAGAAACATCCAGAGGATTATCATTCTTCACTTTAAAAAAAAAAAAAGAGTGTGCTTAGGAAGAAATCATCAGAAACACATTACAAACACAACTCTGTCAAAGCAAACTGACTCAACCATCTGCTGTTTTCATGTTAATGGGTTTGACATTTCATACATACAAAATGCAGAAATGCGAAAGAACTCTTCAAGTTAACCATTTCTAACTTATCGGTACCAGAAGAGTTTTCATTGCTCCAGGCATGAACAGTCTGAATTGCTATGTTTTTTCCGGATTTTGCTGAGGACATTAAAACAAGGAGTCCTAGCACTATAGGAAAGATTGATGGTATTAGACTTAATATGTGGATTTTCAATGCCATGTAAATACAGGTAAATCATTTTATAGATAAGATATGGTGGCATTCATTGTCACAGTTCTATGTATTCTCTTGCAAGCAATGATGACACTGGGAGGAAGGATCATCTAAGAGTTGCCCTGAACTTTAGACGTCAGCGTAGCAAGTTTTTGATAAGCGTCTTAGCCAATGAAAGGGTTCATTTCCTGTAAAGGCATGACTTTCAGATTCATTTCCGTCGATATGGCAGCTCGCTGTCATTTCCCTGAAGGATTTCCTGTGTAACCTCAAGTTAGTTTTGTTTGCAAATAATAAAACAAGCAATGCAGCAGAGAGTGTGGCGCGATGGTGAAGTCATTAGATCAACGCAGCCAGTCATTACGAGCAAGAAAATCATCTTTATTAACATACACAGGGGGCAAATGAAATAAAACGCAAACATTTTTATTGTTATTGTTGTTATTATTATTATTAATAATATTAGTGGTAGTAGTATTGTTATTATTATGTGATAGCATACAAGAAAAACAAGGAGAGAAGAGGAAATGGAGAAAAAGAAGTATCACAAGAAGAAGATGGTGAGAAGAAGAAGAAGAAGAAGAAGAAGAAGAAAAAGGAGAGAAGAAGAAGAAAAAAGAGAGAAGAAGACTAAGAAGAAGAAGGAGAGAAGAAGAAGAAAAGAAGGAGAAGAAGAAGGACATAGGACTTTTTTGACTTTCAAGTAACTTTATTTAAACAACATTCTAAGAAACCTTTAAATACTTATTTCAAAAAGATGCATAACTAATCTCACAAAACACTATAGAACAACCATCATTCTTAAAATGTAAAACCAAAGAGCCATCCTCCCCCAGTGAGCACAAGACCTGCCTAACAGCCCACACAGCTTTAAAACCATCCAGGTTGTTGGATAGACTGAATTTTATGTGTGTTCTACCCTCTTTTTCAAGCAGTTTGTTTTTTTGGCTTTTCCAGATCGCTAGTTTGGATAATAAAATTGATTAAAACCAAAGTTTGCCTTTTCTTGGGTCTGTATGTTGGTCCAAAGACAAATAGGGGAACAGAGAAAACCTCTCCCAAGCCATCCACCCACTCCTGCAGCATTTTAAAAACATCTACTAATCGTCGAAGAAGAAGAAGAAGAAGAAGAACAAGAAGAAGAAGAAGAAACGTTTTATTTGAATAATAGATATGATAATAATCCATTTAAAACATATTCATCGCATTATTATATGACTGATCCATGCTTGATGAAGATATGAGCCGCTGTCATGTCCGCCTCTCTGTGTTAGGGTGCAGCACTGCGCTGGAGTCCACGTTCGCTCTGCATCAGAGCACCGAAGAAGAAGAAGAGGCAAAGGGCGGCCTTCAGCCACACAGCCACAGCACAATCTAGCCAAGTTATTTTAGCCATAACGAAAAACCACTTTCCCTCCTTTGAGATAACCTACGTAAGGTTTGTTTGGAATAAAGATCCATTCATGTAAGTACACACAGCAGCCGGCGTTTAACAAAACTGTGCGGCGTGTAGCATCTCAGACGCAGAAGCTAAACATCCACTGCTCGCTATTGTTTGCGTTGGGGGAACTAGTTTAACTTGGACATGCCTATGCTTTGTTAGGTTCTGTCTACTTCCTAGAAACTTAGCTGTCGGGTGGCGTCATGTAGCTGGCTGGGTCGGAAGTATTTCCAAGAGCGGAGAAAACTGTTTCTCAGTTTTATAGTACGTGTGTGTTTGGGCAGCGGTTAAACTATGTGAGCTACACATTGCTAACCGCCGCTAGCAGATGATGATTGCTAACGAGAAGTCTACTCTCGGTGGTCCCAAGCCGCGGGTAACACACGTGCGCTAACTGTCATGAGCCCATTATCGGACACCTCCATGTACGAGCCTCGTCCTCACCCAGTAAAACTTAATTTAAAGGCTGTTTTAACTCCTCGAGAATCGGGAAGGCACCGTCGGGAAATAGACACGACTGTTTAGCGATGGGGAAAAAAAAATGTTTCTTGAACAAAGTTAATGTTGACTTTGCTGTGGCCGAAACGTAGATGTGGGCATCCGTCAGAAGCTAACATTATCACCCACTTCCTGAGTCATGAGTTGTGACCCAGATCTTAGTTTGAGTAAAGACATGATGGAGAAATGCTGAAAACATCAGTGGGTGTTGGATATGAGCTATGACGGGGCAAGATGACAGTTTGACTTGGCGGTTTTTCATGTCATATGACTTCAATTCCTCTAATCTTAACACGATAAACGGCTGAAAATAACGTTACATGCCCGTCCACATACTTAATGGGCACTATGTGTTAACCGTATGTCCTGAAACGGTTGTTTTTGCTAGAATACAGACGTTAAAAGCTAAATAATCAATCAGTTCCATCGACATGATGTCCGATAATGGACCTCTTGCGTCCAGATGCTACGATAAAACAGTTTCCCTGGGCCAATAAGTTCACCCTTTATCATCCCCAGCCTCAGAAATGTCACTATCTGTGTATTATTGGTTGTAGCACACAGCGAACAACTGCTTTGCTCACGTTATAAGCTCGCGAGCTAACAAAAGGTGTATCGCCTTAATTTCCGGAACTACACGTGTGTCGTCATTACTAAATGCGGAAGCTATGAACAGTGAGGGTTGGCAGGATCTTTGAGTATTACAACACTGAGCTTATGATCTGTCAGCAACCAGTTGGACAGCCTGCTTGTGGTGATTAATGATGATGAGCAAGGGGAGTTTTGATGTTGCTGTGGTTGTGGGGTTTTTTGTGTGTTTGTTTGTTTGTTTGAAACAGTACTATATATCATCATTTCAGGTGCTGACTTAGGAGTGGATATCTAAACACGCAAAAATGTCCGGAGCGTGTCAGGACAGAAGGATTCGCTGGCAGGAGATTCAGAAGGGCCTCCAGTTCATCCAGTAAGTGTCTTCTTTTAGTTCAGTTGTTGTGAAAATGCAGGGAATCTTCCCCGTCAAAGGACCCCAAAGCAACTGAATTTTACTTTTATTTAACACTTAAATAATTTGACATTTGCTGCTTTGTCTTTTGTCTTTCTCACATGGAAATATTGCAAAAGATAAACATCAGCTGGGATTTCTTTTAGGATCTAATCGGCACTTGTCTGCTGCTGTCGCCTGTGTTAAAACATGCCTGGCTGCCTCTACAGACTGTATGATGCAAGAACGGTTAGTCAGCCTGTGTTGTTGTTCGGATCAGCTGAGTGTCAGCGAGACAACCGATTACTGGCTTTTAATGTTGGATATTTCCTGTTCTGGTCTGAGCTTTGTCTCCATGCATCGGGCCCGGCTGGCATTATGTTCACATGTTTGTTTCAGAGCTATGCCAGGCAGCGCAGTGTTGCGTCTCATCTAATCTGACAGGGCCTTTTATCGTTAAAACAAAAGTGATACTTAAAATACTTCTCTGTAGAGTCAGCTTGAAAGTTAACTGATTTAATGTTGTGTTGTGCTGTCACTTTAAAGGGTAACTCCACCAGTTTTCCAAGTTACAGTGTGTTTACATCTCTTGGGAAGTACCACCATGTGGAAAAAGTGGTACAACGCATTTTGTGTCTCTAGAGGAAGGTACATGAAGTCTGGTAAATTCCCCTTGGGATGTCGCTCAGTGATTAGGTTGCCTTCTGGGTAATGTAGGCACCAGGTTTTGTAAACAGTCCACTGGTCTAGCATTTCACTCCAAATGATCTCATGGATAGATTAAAACTAAACCAGAGATATCGCCATTTTTATTCAAGGCATTCTTCTTCCTTTTTAAAAACCTGATGCCTGTATTACCCACAAAGCAACTTGGCCATTTGAGTGAGATAGCTGGAAGCACATTTATCAGATAACAGCTTCCTCTCGAGCCGCTGAAGGCTTTATACTACTTCTTTCACCAATGCAGTTGGACTCCACTAGACTTGTAAACATGTTTTAATGTGACCCTCTAATGAGCCATATTATATCAGTAAATACTTAGATCTCATATCAGTCTACTATCCTA
The DNA here is from genome assembly GCA_903131615.1 of Diplodus sargus. Lineage (NCBI taxonomy): Eukaryota > Metazoa > Chordata > Actinopteri > Spariformes > Sparidae > Diplodus > Diplodus sargus. Next base: position 5,064,344 of record CAEMYA010000126.1, read on the forward strand.
AGCCCTGTAGACTAATAGTTGATACTACACATATATCAGAATGGGAAGCAGCTGTTTTAGGATGTGAAATCAAGAAATGAATTAAGTCACAACATTTCATATAAATTTTTTAAAGACATGAAGATAAATATACAGACTGCCTTTGTTTCTTTTTGTTTCTGTTTGTTATTTTGAAAACAAGCCCAGCGTGTCTCAATAAAAGTCCAGTGTGCAGAAGAGGAAAGACCACTTTTAATGCCAGATAGCAGCTGAACTAGAAACCAGCACAACAAAACAGCTTTACAGTGATTATTGCAAGAATTTTCCATCATGACATTTAATGACCTGACCTTTGAATATGCTGTAGCTAAAACAAATCATGTGCCCAATTTGGCAATCATAATAATCTTGAGAGTAACTTGAGTTCTGTGTCAGCATACAGATCTGTAGTATATACAGCCATATTTACCTGTTTTTATTATCTTTTGGTATAATTGGATACAGTAACCTTCCTTTCAGAAATGGAAAACAAAATGTAAAAATCAGAGGTTTTCAGAAAGAGTGAAGGGTTGTTTACAGAATGTTTTCAGCAACCAATGTTGTCAGCACCTGCACACACAGCAACACTGTAAACCACAAACAACACAGACATTCCTGTCTTGATGTCATGTGGTTTCTCTAGTTCAGCTCAGTTTTTTTTTAATATTTTCTATGACGATTCATGACTTAATGCATAGTGTCACCTGAAGTGTTACTGAGATACTGAGGCATCCGAAACAACCAAAATATACAATACACAGTGAACAAATCCACCTTAAGCTTTTCTTAAACATTTAGATAGCGGATATTATGATGTGTAGGATGACCAGATGATTGATCAAGAAAGGAATGGTGAGATTAATCTTTACTAGTCCTACTTTTCAGT
>CAEMYA010000126.1:5065259-5090331 GCA_903131615.1 Diplodus sargus
TGACATTTCTTTTTGTAACCTGAAACTCTTTTTGCTTTCAGATCAACCCTTCCGTTTCCTGGAAGTCAAGAGCAGTATGAGGTAAACTATGTAAATGTTTTATTTTAAGTTTCCAGCTTCCGCCTGCTATCAGCACAAGTGCTGTATTGAATTGAACTGATATAAGGACAATGACTGGATCACATGGAAGGCAACCTGTCACTTTCTTTTTTTTTTTAAATAAATGTGTCTGAAAAAGGAAGGGCAGACCAGCTTCACTCTTTATATGTTGTACTGATTTGTTTCTCTTCAATTTGCAGGTGTTCATTAAGGATCTCGTGTGGAATCTTTTTGGAGAAGGAAACGATGTGTTTAGAGAAGGGGAATGGACTAAATCCATCGAGATGTACACCGAAGCCTTGAGTATAGCAGACTATGCCGACTCAGAAGAAATCTGTGTTCCAACAGGTTTAATGGAAAAACTGTATGCAAATCGAGCTGCTGCGTACCTTAACATTGTTCCGGTGAGTAGGTGGTGACCGTCACACTTGGGTGTCTACAGTTTCAGCCCCATTAGTCAGCATTAACCATTTCCTGGTTTTGTTAGGACATGTTCTCATCATATTGAGCTAGTACTTCAGAGATGTATCATAAATGACTACACTCTCTGAATTATTGATTGAACCACATCACATTTGCAGTTTTCCTGCCCTCATCTAAGATGTACTGTGTGTTTTTAAAGACTTGTATTTGATTGGCTTTGTAAAGTGCCAGTGTATTTGGTCAGGCAAATTTTGATACATTCACATCTCCACCTGTCTAACTCAGTAGTAGTATTGTAAAAAACGTTTTGATAAACTGTTTTTTGGATATGAACTGGGCTTACGCGGTGTAGGCTACGTCATGTGGATTTGGAAGTAAACAGAGGCTAGAGGTAAACCAACCACGAGACAAAAAGGAGAGAGGTCCTCTGGAATTACTTTTGATAGGGCAAGTTGCAATTGTTCGTGCATGTCAGCTAGCACTGGACATCTTGCATGCTGTCTGGAGATGATGAAGCAATGCATGCAGCAGACAGCGGCAACAGCTGATCAGTCATTAGAGTTGAATGTTTGCTACGTCAGAGTTTATTTGGCAAATCTGTTTCTATCAAACACTATTGTAGATTATTTCTGATTTTCAAAAGGCAAGAACACGTCAAGCGCGCATACAAACGTTTCTGTGAAGTAGAGGACGTATTTTTCCATTTCCATAAAATTTATACGAATACAACATTCTTCAAAATGTGCAGAAAATGCTTTATGGAAACACTGCTGGCTGCTGGCACACTGAAATGGAAGAAAGCCAGCATTAATGTTAGTTACAAGCTAGTGTTTGTCCAAGACGAAGATGCACACTATCTTGTCATCTTAACGTTGGGCAAGAAAGCAAATAAGTGTATATCCTGAAAAGACAAACTGATCCTTTGTAAAGCAAAAACAGTGTTGCTCTTAAAGGCTAACTCCACCAATTTAACACATTAAAGTGTCTTCACAGGTCACGGGGAGTACTATGGCATATGTGAAAAAAACAATAAAATCTTTGTGGCTCCAGAGAAAACCACATGTAATCTGATAAATTACCACATCTAGTGTTGTCACTTAGTGCCTCAGTTGTATTGTGGGTCATGTAGACAGAAGTTTTGAAAAGCAGTTCACTAGTCAAGCATTACACTCCTACAACGCAGGCAGACTCATATTGGACAGTTTAAAACAAAAATTACAGCAGGTTTACTACATTATAACAATGATATATAATTAAGCTATAAACTACATTCAGTGTACTTGTTGTATCATGTGATGAACAGTAACTGCGTCCGAGTTCCACTGGATCAGAACATGTAATATTTGACACATTTCAGGTGTCATGTTAAAGTACTGTTGATCGTTTTATCAACGGTGGTAAATAACGACTCCATCCTTTCCATTTGCATTGTCGTGATAATCTCTTACATCTGTAACATCTGGTGTTTATTTGTTTATTTAAGGGCATGATGGCAATCAGCTAATCCTCCTGGGATCCACACATGACATTGAATGCAGTATAATACATCACATGAAGAAAATGAGTTGTATTGAAATATAAACAATTACATAAATATACATTGATATTAATGGAACAAATTCAGGCTTACGTTTGAACGAAAAATAAAACATTTGCACTCAGTCAGCACTGTCCCTACGTTTGGTTAGAATACTAACTAAAAATAAATATAGATAATGTTTTAAAGGAATGAGAATCCTACAGCTCGTGTGAAGCGACTCCTTGTTCTGGCTCTAAGACCGTTACTGGAAAGTCTGGTGTTGTGTTTCAGCGTGTTGCTGCCGTTAATGGTTCAGTCGAATGAAAATGTTGGCTGAGTTAATGGTGGCTGTGCTTCTGAACATTGCGAACATGTTTAAGGAAATTCTTCACTCAGTGGTGAGAGGTGACATATGACCAAGCCACTGCTGGCATATTCCACAGCAATTCTCAGCTGAGGAACTGAGGATCTGCCAAGAAAACATCAATTTGTAGAAAATTGATGCTTTCAGAGGAACATTCTCTTTCCGTGTCTGGCTGCTTTGAATCATTTTACATGGCCGTGAAAAACACTCTCCTGTCTTCAGGGAGACCACACCCACACCTGACACTACTCACTCAACATGTAAAGTCCATTTATGTTCTTCTTTGTTCTGTGTTCACTGTGCCTTTTTTCTAACTGTGGGACTTGTATTTGTTTTTTTCCTAGGGACTGTATGACCAAGCACTAGAAGACTGTGAAAAGGCTCTCCAGTTGAATGAGGGGAACCACAAAGCACTGTACAGAAAAGCAAAATCCTTGAAGGAGATGGGGAGACATCAAGAGGCCTATGAGGCTGTTGCCAAATGCTCTCTAGCAGTGCCTCAGGTAAGGTGCAACATCTGTGTGTATTTCTGGTATTTTATTAAAATTGTGGTGGAAATCCACTCACTTTTCTGTCTCTGTGAATTTGACAAGATTCAAGAAAATAACTGACATGCTGTCCAGGCTGCCAGCAGGAAGAGAACACACCCAGTGGAGTACTGGTCATTCTGATATGTCGCCCGACTCCAGCTGCATTAGAGAGTGGCTCGACATTAAAAGACATTTGACTATTAGTGCACAACCTTTAGTTTGCATTTTAGATGAAAGTGATGCAAGTCTACCTTTGGTGTAAACAGCAGCAGCTACATTTAATTTGCATTGCAGATGTCCCCCTTTGGTTAAAACTACTTTTTACTGCTGCTGCTGCAGCGGTCAGTCCGAACGCATTATATTTCCGTTCAGTTGGTCCTACAAATACAGAATTATGCCTACTTAAAATTTAGGAAAGTGCCATGTTTGACAGCTGTGTAGCTGTACTTTAAGAAGTGATAGCCTTGCAGCTCCATCCCTCTCCTGGAGTGTTTAATGTAATCCTGTATCTGGAGAGGAGTGTCTGTCTTGATATGTTGTGGCAGGAACATTTTGACAGGACTTAACTGACCTCCCCCATCTACAGTATTATAAAATACTGAAGTTTAAGCACAGTTTTAAACCAACAACAGCACTTGGTAATGATATGTTTGATGCTACCAAGATGCTGCAGTTTGACGTGATGAGTTGCATTTTCTCGAGTGGAGTGTGTGAATGCTGCATTTGTTTACTCAGTGAAAGCAACGTCAGAAAATAGGTTTTTCTTGTAAATGGTATGTAGCATATACCAAAATTATATTTAAAAAAAAAACATACTATAACTGCAACAATTACTTGATTTGATCAAGTAATGAAATGGTAACTAATTTTGATATTTGAATAATTGGTTTGAGTAATTTTTATAATTAAAAAAAAAAAGGTCTAAATTCTATAGTTTCAGTCTCTTAAATGTGAATATTTTCTGATATCTTTACTGCTCTGAACTGAATGTCTTTTCTGTGTGGACAAACTATTGATATTTGAGGAATTCATCTTTCGCCATCTCACCATTTTCTGACCAGATAATTGATTAATCAATTAATCAAGGAAATTATCAACAGATTGATCATCAACGATAAACACCATTAGTTGCAGCCCTAAAGTATTCAAATCAAAGCATTTCTACCATTTGATGAGCATAATGAGCAAAAGTTGTTTGTTTTGTTTTCACAGGATTCCAGCGTCACACAGCTGACTCAGGACCTAGCCAAAATTTTGGGATTGAAAATCCGTAAAGCTTATGTAAGGAGTAAGGTATGTGTGTGTTTCAGGAATCAGTTAATATTGTAACACATTTGAAACCGAACTCCGATTTATGGCTTTTGATTATTGATGGTTTCCGCCCATGAAACAATGGCTGTTCTACAATTTTGTTGTTTTGTCTTAACAGCCTGCCTTGAATGTTTTGCGAGGATCAAGTTATCAAGATGCATCATGTGACAAGGTAAGACACAACTTTACCAATACAGACTCTGAAATATGTATCTATACTCTCCCAAAATGTGTCATTGACCAAATTTATTTTATTCAGTTTTCCCATGGGGAATCTTCAGTTGAAGATATAGAAACGGGTAAGTTTAGTACTTTTTCAGTTTCACGTTGATAGTTGAAAATGAGCAGGACAGCAGTCACTCACCTTGTTTTTCCCTGATGTGTTTTTAGAAGTGCCTAAGCTCACCCAGGATAGCTGTGTCGTGGCTCCAGTCCCATCCCCAATCCAACTTCCAGTATCAGTTCACTCGCCTCTAACAGAAGCGGTGGTGGATGAACTTCCACCCACCAACAGTATCTCGTCTGTGACCCCGTCTGAGCCACCAGGCTTCGAGTCCGTTTCCTTGCCTGTGTCTGTAACCACGTCGGTTCCTCTTCCTGTGCCCACATTTGTTAACGGGTGCAGAACCAGTAAGCCTTGCCCAATTCTTCAGACCAGTCAAGATTTTGACGCGGACATCATCGGGGATGACCTAGATGATCTGCTAGACCAAGCTGGCCCCGAATCAGCCTTGGTAAGTGAGCTTAGTAGCTTCGGAGCTAATTCCATCAACGTATTTTTACATGCATTTTGAAATGCCCCATGAGAAAGGTGATGACTTGCATGGCACACAAAAGTTTTGAAGAGGCCTTTTTTGATAGAGTTATGCACTGATCAGGAGATAAAAAAAAACTCTTCCGGTTAAGTTCTGAACAATTAAGTCACATGACTAACCAGCTTTTTGTGCTCCAGTTGAAGCTTCTTCTCATTGCTGAAACAGGAAGGTCATATTTCAACCGTGTTTTCTGTGTTTTTCACAGTTTGACTGGCGCTTTTTTAAAGGTCACATATTGTAGAAAGAATTTCTTTTTAGACTTACAAAGCAGGTCTAGGTGTTATATAAAAACTATGAATATCAAAATGCTCAATCCATGAAAAAAATGCACAGTTTATGCTTAAAGACCCTACTATACAGTCCCCGCCCTCAGCCGCCAGCACATCTGTAGTTGGAAAAACACCAGCAGAGGTGAGGTGGTAACTGGTGGGCGGTGCTTGCTTGTGCCTGTGAGAGCTGACCAATCAGAGCAGACTTTTTGGGAGGGGGGCCTTAAAGAGACAGGAGCTTTCAGACAGATGGCGAATAGAGGCGCTGCAGTGATGGAGTACGAGGAAAAACAATGTAAACAAATTCCAAAAAAAGATAATGAACCTGAAAATGAGGATGATATGGGATCTTCCTTTGCATCATCTTGTAGCAACCTTTCTTCTGCCTTGGTATGATGATGTTCATACAGAAGAGTTGGCATCACTTACTGCTTATCTCTTTAAACCAACTCATTATAACATAACAGTAGTTGATGGAAACAAGCACTCATTCACCTTGTCTTTGCCAATTTTCTTCCAACTTAAATCACTTGGGATCGACACTCTGCCACCGATGAATACATTTTATCAGCGTGTCGATATCTGGATGAAAGTGTGACTTATTTTGTGTCTTTCTCCAGGTCATACCGACAGTGAAGGGGCCTCTTCCTTTGCCAACCAGTATTGCCTCGGGCAGTTCCATGTCGAGTCCATTCCTGATGCCATCTCACATCAACCCATTTCTCCACAGCGGCACCCAGCAGTGCACTGTAAATCTGCCCCCGCTGTATCACAAGTCAGGGTCAAGTGCGTATTTTGGTATGGACTCTTTTGACGCCCTCCCCCCACCGCTGGACTCCCTGGATAGTCTCACCATATCAGACTATAAAACAGGTATTTTTCTTTGCTACGTAGCCTGCTTAATCATGGGATCAAAATGAATATTGCACATATTAATTTTAAAAACAATATCAGCTGACTGATATTTAACCTGCTTATTAATTTCATTTATTTAGTTTCTTATGTTTTTGTTTCTCCCCTCTGTCAAAAAAAGATTTTGCTCCGAGTTCATTCATTCCACAGGTAAGTTTTGTTTATGGCATTAATTATGAGGCATTGCCAGTGAAGATGTGGTCATACGTTTATATTTTGTCATATTTCTTGTGTTTTTTAACAGCTCAACAATAATGATACTCCGATGGGAATGGCTGTGGGTATGCCTGAAGTGAAGGGTCTTCTTCCTGCTGCTGTGGATTTAGCGAAGAACCCCTTAGCAGAAACACATGAATTCAAACAAGCGTGCTCGATCTGCTACGTCAAAACAGGCGAGGATTGTTGTCGCAGTCAAGTTTTCATGTGCGTGTGTCTAAGCTGTGGGCTAATATTTGATTTTGTTTAAATACCCTCAGGGCCCGGTGTGTTGGATTACACACTTCATACAGAGGAGCACAAATGCAAAAAGGACGCTTTGCTCGGCAGAATCAAACATTCTCCAGACAAAACGTGGAAGCTCATTCGGCCCAGGCCAACAAAAACCCAATATGTCGGACCTTATTACATTTGCAAAGGTAACATTTGTGATGTCATCACTTTTTAATGAATATTGACATGGACCACTTTCTTCCTTTTCTTTAACCCAAAAATCCTGGTAAAATCCTTGGTAAATGTTGTCCGTTTCGGCAGTTAGGGCTAAAATATTGATTCTAAATATTTTAAATTGTTTCATTAATTATTTCTCTCATTATCAATAACACCATAACTAGCTGTGTTTTCTGGCTCTCGTCTGTCAGTGAGTTGACTCGTGCGCTGCTGTAGAAACATCATTTAAAATCAGATTCCGTAACCCTACTAATAAAGTTAATGTAAGTTAATTTATGTCTGGAGGAGGTGATGTGGGAAACATCACCTCCTCCACATGTAAATTAACTAAGATGGTGTTCTTCTTAACACTCGGTACACAAGCCCTGTTATGCTTTATCTTTTTTTATAAAAATCTAAAATGTTATGCCCTCAATGTCGTGACAGTTTTCCCTGGTGGTGTCCTTCCTCAGATTAAGAGTCACTCCAACAATGTTACTCAGTCTGCGTACTTTCATCTCCTGAATAATAATCGTCTCTTCCCGTCACTTACTCCAAACATCACTGCCATTCTCCTTCACTCCCTGATTGCATCCTGCATTAACCACTGCAGCTCTATTCTCTTTGCTCTCCCTTTCAAATGCCTTCATAAGACTTCAGCTGGTCCTGAACTCTGCAGCCCATATCATTACCAGATCTCTGTCCATAGATCAAATAAGTTTGGTTCTTCAGAAGCTTCACTTGCTCCCACTGATTTTAAGATTCTGCTTCTCACCTTTAAGGCCCTTCATCACCCTCCTCCTCTGTATCTTTCTGAATTCATTCATATATACACACCCTCCCACACTCTGAGAGCCTCTTCTGCCACCCAACTCGCTACAGTGTCTTCCCGCTTTACTACTGTGTGGTCTTCAGAGCTCTCTCCCACAAGACATTCATTCACAGTATTGACTCTCTCGACCTTGAGATTCTTTCCCAGAACGCACCTTATCAAAACGGCATAAACCTCTGATTCTGACTGTACAGGTTACACTCACATTGAGCTTTTTTACTCACTATTTTATATGATATTTATTATATTAGGTTTTATTGTGCATCATTGCCTTGTTTGATTTTATTGATGTTTGGGGTTTTTTGTGCTCGATCTTGTCATTTGTCTTAGAGTGCTCTGAAAGGTGCCTATAAATAAAATGTGTTATTTATTATCATGGTATAGAGTATCGATCGTGTGTTTATCCTTATTTATTAGTAGGGTTAGGGTTAGGGAATCTGATTTTAAATGATGTTTCTTAGATCCGTTATTGATTTCTTGGAGAAGAGGGTTTACTCGTGGCAGGAGAACTTAAATGAACAGAAGTGATATCATTGCTAGAGATCCTTTGCTGATTTAATCAGGAAGAGAGTTTACTCTGGACAGATTTGAGAAATTGAACTTTGTAACAAACAGATTTCTTTTTTGTTGTTGAATCACTGCAGAGGGGTATTATTTGTTGAACTCTGTAATCTCTATTTTTGCTGAATATTATTTGAACTTGCTGAACTCCAGCATACAAAAATCCACCAGGAGAAAGTCGAGCTGTTGTAAAATGTCCAAATCTTTTTAAAGAAGATTTGAAATTGTAAATCACATTTGTCGGGGCATAAAACCAATGATTTGTTGATTTTTAACAAATCCTAACACTAAGTCTAACAGTAGCCTAGCCGTCAGTGCTGAAACAAATAAATAATAATGATTGGAAGTGGAATGGAGTTGTGACACTTCTGTTTATTACACATAAATATTCACATTATTCGAGGCAGCTTGTTGTTTCTTTGTTTCTGGCAGCTTTTTAAACTTTGTTATTGTTGCACCAAAAAGTCACGTCGGCATAAAATCTGATTCTAAAACTTTTTTCCCGGTGTTGTTTCAGAGGTGGCTGTTGGAAAAGAGTGCCTGTACCCTGGCCACTGCACATTTGCATACTGCCAGGAAGAGATTGACGTTTGGACTCTGGAGAGAAAAGGATTTATCTCCAGAGAACTTCTCTTCGATCCCTACGGGCCAAACACCAATGTCAGGTTGACTGTCCCCAAGATCTTACAGGAGCATCACGGGATATTCATGTTTCTGTGCGGAGTGAGTAATTAGTTCCTTAATCCCCAGCCGGTATGACCTCTGTGACCGCGGTGGTGATGTCGTCTGTGACGCCCAATTGCAATATTGTGTTTCGCTCCCATTGTCACGAGAAAGAAAATGTGCCCAACTCATTTGTAAATGGATATGTAGTGGGGAGGAGTGGAACAATTTCTTCTGCTGTCAAGACAACAGATGGTTGCTCACAATGAGCCACAACATTACCGAGCAGTGCTTTTTTTTTTTCATCCAGAAAAATAAGGCCATTAAATGAAAAAATGTTAATGTGATAAATGGTATGTGAGAAATGCAATGCTGCGCTTTTCATCTTTTTGCTTCTTTGTAAAAAACATTGTTGCGTGTTGCTCATTAACAGCTGGTGTACTTGGATCAGTTGTCATGGAGTTTAAGAGTGATGTTTGATGGTATTCCCCTGAGACTCGTGTCCTTGTCTGTCGTCACTGTAGTAAATCTGCCCTGTTCTTATCGAGTTTTGACATTTTTCCTAAAAACATCTTGTTTAATTTGCAGGTGTGTTTTGACCACAAGCCCAGAATAATCAGCAAAACCAACAAAGATGACCCTTCGCTTTGCTCTCATCCAGTGACGAAGCACGTCTTTGAGGATCATAAGTAAGTTAATTCGCATTTTACAGATCTGAAGCCGGCTTCTCCCCCGTGAAATTATAGTTTAAGCAATATAGCCTGTGCAAATATGTGTGGAAATGAGAGCAGGATACACTCGTGCTGATTTGTTGCCCTGATTATCTTTAAGGTGCCTGGTCCACATTTTGAAGGAGAATACGGTCCGTTATTCCAAAATCAGACCGCTGATTTCTCAGTGTCAGCTGGATCTGTGTCGCCATGAAGTCCGCTACGGCTGCGTGAGAGAGGACGACTGCTTCTACGCCCACAGCCTCATCGAGCTGAAGGTCTGGATGATGCAGCACGAGCTCGGTAAGACAGATTTTTTTTTTTAAAACAACATTTTTAGAAAAACTGTATGCCAAGGCTCTTTTTAGAATGTTCCAATAATTCCCATTTGCCAACAAGAACACATTTTGTAGTACTCTTCCAGTGTTACATTTTTTTTTTCCTTTTTATTTTTAATCATAGGTATGACTCATGAAAGTATTGTCCAGGAGGCAAAGAAGTTTTGGAATGCAACAGCATCGTTGCAAGGAGCCCAGGTAAGCCCAGCAGGTCTCTGATTCTGTTTATTGTAACATGTCCTAATTTTACTGTCAGCCTGAGGTTGCCTTTATTACAGCTAATTGACTTCAATTAGATCTGATTTTGCTGATTAAAAGGAGACAGAGATATCTTAAAGAGATATACTTCCTTGTTGATTACTTACATTCACATTATGTTTTGTTGAAATGAAATTTTGTTTAAGTATGCAAATAGGGCGTCGTCTGAAGAAAAATGCACAAATTTGCAAACATTTCCAGAACAGAATCTGATCATTGATAAAGCTGGGTTCAAAATTCTGCTTTCATTTTGTTGGCATATTAGTCCTCATTTATTTACATCGGGAATTATGGACAGCTCATTTTATCAATCCACAATCAGAACATACTTTCCATCCATCCAGTTTTAATGGATAAAATGTAAATAAATCAAATCACAGCATGGTTTGGTGCATGTAAGTGCTACTGAAGTGGAGATTTCTGGCTCAGAGTCTGAGGCAAAAAATGAATTTGATAAAAATGTAAATATATGCATAAATTCCATACAATTTAGACAAAAAAAATGGAGGATACGGTCGTGGAGACACTGGCTGGTTTTGAGCTATTTTTTTCTGTCACTGTTGATAGATTTGAACCAGATTTGAATGCATTTTTATCAGCAGCTTTCCAGTGTACAAAGACGGTTTGGGCCTCCAAATCTGAAGATGATGTTTGTCTGTGGCCAGTGCTGGAGAAATGGCCAACTCAGCGAGGCTGACAAAAACAAGAAGTATTGCTCAGCCAAGGCACGACACACGTGAGTGTTACAAAGGTCTCTAACATGTGAATTGTGGACAGGAGGCGAATTAAGAAGTGAAAGAGTTGAATACAATACATACACACACACACACACTGAAGTTCTGTCTTTCTGTCTCAGGTGGGCTAAAGACAGGCGGGTGGTGCTTGTAAGTTCCCATGAAAGGAAAAAGTGGACAACAGTCAGACCACTTCCAACCAAAAAACCCATCCCGTCTCAGTTCGAGGTTTGTGTCCAACCTTTTCTTATTTTAACTTAAAGATAGTTTGTTTTCTCATTGAAACAAATTACCAGCAGTGTTTACTAAATAACTTCTCTTCCTCAGATTTGCATGCATGTGACAGCTGGCAAAAAGTGTCAGTACATCGGGAATTGCACGTTTGCTCACAGCATAGAAGAAAGAGACCTTTGGACCTACATGAAGGAAAACAACAGTGAGTTTGTCAAGGAGATTGGCTCCGCTCCTTGGTAGAATTTAATTAGTAGGATGTAATTAGTATGTGATGCACCAGAAGTAATCACGCTCATTTTTATCCCCTCATTTAGTTCCAGATATGGATCAGCTTTATGAGCAGTGGCTGCAGTCTCAGAAGCCTGGCTGGGGCGAAGAGACCTCCAATAACTCAGTTCGGGAGAACGGCAAACAGATCCACATGCCAACGGACTACGCTGAGGAAGTGGTGAGTTAAAGAGTCCAGCAAAAATGACACAGTGAGCACGTTTACGTGCACAAAATATTTAGTTTTTTCCGCTTTTTCCAAAATCATGTTCCAACAAAGAAGTTTACATGGCTGATTAAAAAATGATATTCGTGTTGACATGCAGTTGTGTTTACTATCATATTGTTTATCATAATCGATGTGGAAATGTGGCAGGATTTGTATATCACTATTGTCACCGCTGTTTCCCCTCTGTCACTCACTCAGCTGAGAAAACTCCTCAGTCACCCACGACAAACATTGGCCGGTTGTTAACTTGGTTGTGTTCAGCCTCAGGAGACTGAAATAAAGTTAGCCAGCTAGCTATACTGAGGAAGCCAAGATAAGCTAATGGTACAGTTGAGAGAAACACACTTACAGCTGCCTTCAAAATAAAAAAATACATTAAAAAAACACTGCGCAGGTTTACCCACAGACTTGATGTTAGTGAAACAGTTCTTTTCATTTTTCTCTCCCATATGTCCTAAAGACCAACCACTCAAAATACAGTACTGGTGCAAAGAGCAGTAAACTATATTAATAGAAATAGTGTTATATGTTCTGTTATTGTGTTAAAGGATCCTGTTAAGTGAAGTCTAGTGAAGTTCTGAATGTGCTGCATGTCCAAAGACTGTTCCTAAAAGCAGAATTCTATCTGCATATCTCTGTCTTATTCGGACAATTGTATATTTGGAATGTAGCCTAATTATGAATATCCAAAGGGACTACGCTGTTAAAATGACTTGTATCAAATTGAGAATGGAAAAACTTTGGAATAATATCAATGCTTTTGTGTGGTGGTAATCAAGGTTGGTGTACAAACTGTTCAGTGGAATTTAGCTGAGACAGGATATCTAAGAGGAATGTCTAATTTTTGTTGCACTTGACAAAATGTTAATTTCCTGTCTTGGCTTGCAGTTTTGTTTTTATCAGTTTAATATCTTTAAGTATTTCACTGTGCTGTCAGGAAAACACCAACTCATTAGCAGCTGTATTTATTGCTTTTGGTGGAGAATCATTTAGTTGTCGGAATCTGTCGATGCGGTAAAAAACTATTAGTGCCTAATGATGAAACCGTGTCAACATTTCGATAAAATCTTGTTATTTTCCGAGTGATGAAAAATAATCAGTGATTAAGAAACAGGCGGTTATTAGTCATCTGTGTAAATGTGATTACTCTGTGTGTGGTTTTCTTTGCAGGCTGGCAATCACTGCTGGCTGTGTGGTAAGAACTGCAACAGCGAGAAACAGTGGCAGCAGCACATCACTTCAGAAAAACACAAAGACAGAGTTTTCAACTCTGAGGATGATCAGAACTGCTGGCAGTATCGATTTCCCACGGGCACTTTCAAAGTTTGTGAGAGGTGAGATTATGAGTCACAGAATGCTGCATGTCTGAAGCTACCAGGATGTTTCCAGCAGCTTTTTCTGACGGTTGACCTTGTGTTTCTGGCAGGTTCCTCAAAGGCACGTGCACAGAGGATGACTTGTGTAAGCTGGCACACGGGGATCAGGAACTAAAAGAGTGGATGGAGCGCAGGGAATTCCTTTTGATGAAACTTGCCAAAGCCAGAAAAGACCATCTTATAGCACCAAATGACAATGACTTTGGAAAATACAGTTTTCTGCTTAAAGACATTATATAATGATGTGATGACAATGCTCGCGCTCACTTGCAAGTAATGCAGTATTCGAAACAGTAAGGTGATCCTTTAAAGGGCCTCTGAGGTGCACAGGAAATTAGCCTGATCACAGCATGATTTTAAAGAGGGTGTTCAGGACGGGGCCCTCTGATTGGTGGCTGGTTTACTCTGATCTGAACTGCAGGAGTGTTATCGTTAACAGCAAATAGACACTTGACGCTTTGCTATGCACCGTTCGGTAGAATATCTGAAGCTGGTGATGAGAACGGCATGTGTAAACCTCGATCAGAGACGTGTTCTTACAAGTTGACCTAAAAAAAAGACAAAACAAGTCATTTCTTTTCATAAGCATTTTCTTATATGTTAAAGATCTTTACCCTTCAGTAAGTTTCAAGTATTGAATACTTAAATCGAGAGTTCAGTTGACATTCACACTTTCCATTTATCTAATAGTGTTACCAGTGTAATGGGCACCAAGAGAAATAAAGCTTCTTTTTTAATCTGTGTTTAAACTGCTGTGTGTTTTTATTACACTTCTGTTACCAGGGAAGGGATTTTTTATCTGTAATATTTGAGAACTTAAATTTAAAATCTTTGTTGCCTTTGAGTAAAAAAGTACAATATTTCCCTCTTGGACATGTTTGAAAACCTGAATCTTTAATATTTATAAAAACCATCCCACATCTTATATTCAGATTATTACAGAGCAGCAGATTCTGACGAGGACATTTTACAAAGTTAATATATAAAATACTCTACTTTTCCTCACCAAGCACAAACATTTCAAAGTGACAAAGCATCCATAAGTCAAAAATACATATTTTTCCTCTTACCTGTGATGTTATTTATCCATCTAGATTATTCTGGTGTGAGTTGCTGAGTTTTTGAGACGGCTGACTTCTCTCTAATAGAATGGCTTAGGGTTAGACAACACTGTCTCTTTACAGATGTCTGGTTATTCAAGATCATCCACACAATTTGTCATGAGCTGTGTCAGTTTTCTTTCCGTGTCATGTGATTCATGCTCATGACAAACATGTTCCCTTCTGCGTGTTGACGGGGAAAGAAAACATAACCAGGTCATAATTTCTTTCTTTTTTTTTTAAAGAGGAAAATGTTTTCTTAGATTTTGTTGCGAACTGGCCCTTTAAGGACGATGGTTGGCGAGATAATGTCTTTAGCTGGAGGATAACTTGTGTTTTCATTGCGTGTTAGCGACTGTCCCGAGGCAAAGCACTGCAGACACGACGGCATAAACACATTGATAAATCCAGCAGCGAGGCCAACAGCTCCACTTTCTGTAGGAGCGGGAGCCTCGTGGGAAATAACTTGTGTTATTCAAGCGTCACACATCACAGTGTAAATACTGTTTCCTCGTGTCGGAGTCTTTGTCACTCTTGCATCACGCCTCCCGGTCACAAGCCTGACAACCCTCGGAGATTGTGCTGCTGCTGCTGCTCAGTCCTGCGACATAGTTTTTCCCCTTATGTCAAAAATCAGTTGAACAGTTGCAAACCCAGCCGGACACGCGTGACAGGAGCAGGTCGTCCTGCTGCCGGGAGGACGCAGCGTTTCCACCGGCAGCTCTCTGCGTTCAGGCCAGCAGCCGCTGCAGCTCCTCCACCTCCAGCTTCCACATCCGCCTGTGAAGCGCGGCGAGCTCGGAGAGGTCTGCCATCTTCACGGCACGGATGACTGGCTCCGGGGAGACGGCCTGGATGACACCCATCACCATGACATATGTGCCTGTAAAAAAAACAGCAGCAGGTGGTCGATTGTTCGGTGACAACACATTCAGGGGGAACAAGGACGGGAGACGCGACTGTTTGTCAGAGGAAGATATTCATGTGCAGTCATTATTTTGAGGCCTCCTGCTTTAGGAACACACACTCGTCATACTCGGGGCAGATTTTCATGTAAATAAGCCCAGAATGAATGATTGGACATTAAAAAGTAATATTCACCTCACCACCACACACTCACATTTCTCTAGTTATCTGTGCTGATTCTGCCCTTGAGCTGCTGTAACCTGATGTTATCCCTCTGGAGGATCAATGAGAGATTATCGTTATATAAAAACTGCCTTTATGTGTTAAACTACAGTCATACTTCAGATTTTAAGCTTATGAATTTGAGACTCTTGCAGCAGACTTTGCTTGTCATACACAGGTGTAAATAATAACATTAATGATGGCTGCAGTCTATTTAGTTTGAACTGCTCTAATTTCCTCAGTGATGCAGCTTCAACCTGAGACACTACAAGTGCTACACTACAGACTGAATAATTAATCAATTAACTAGGAAAATAAGCAGATTACACAGTAAGGAAGATCAGAATTAGCTGCAGCCTTGTTGTGCATATTCACAGTGACTGAAACTATCTGTGACCATGTGACAACCAGTGGGTCTTGTCTTTAGTCATTTGCAATATAGAGCATGAATGTAAAAAGAAAACACAGAAATCTCAGAAGTCTGAAAATAGAGGAATATCATTTTTTAAGAATTGAAAAGTTCTTTCACTGATCAGGAACCAGCTTCACTCTGACTAACTCACCTTGGGACAAACACGGTTTTCCTTTGGGGATGTTGTTGACACCCTGAACAGCAAACGTCCCGGTCTCGTCCATCAGCAGGACGGTGTTTCTGTCCAGCTGGAGCTCCAGCACTGTCCCCTGCATCCACACCAGAGAGACCAGCAGAGAGCGGCCCCCCCGCAGCCGGACCGTGAACGCATCTCCGCAGTCTGCTGTCCCGCTCCGCTCCGCCGTCCTCAGCTGACCGGACAGCACTTTGACGGGCGGCGAGCGTTTCCTCTCTCCGGTGGTTTTCGACATTACCGACCTGTGTTGTCTCCCAGTAGTGATCCTTCCGGCTCCTACAGGGCTGAGGGAGAACTACCCGCGTCCCGCCAAAAGTTTAATCAATCCGGAAGTTGTGGGCGTGTCTTCTAGACAGCGACAACTCTTCTTCCGGTGTGGAATCTTTCAAAGTAAAAGCATCCTCTGAACTTTTCTCAGATCTAAATTAATTTCTCTTCTGTGTTTATGACTACAGAATTGATTAGAAGGATTTGACTTCGTATCGCTTTGTTTGAAAAAAAAAAGGGTTTATGTGATTTCAAAAACATGTTTCTCTTGAATTTCTTTTTCCCTAAAAAAAAAAAACACTCTAACTTATTTTCTCTCCTGTGTTGATGACTTGAGAGGAATTGTTTTGTCATCTGTGAAAAATATGAAAATGTGAAGAAATGAAAAAGACATTTTCACAAGACACTTTTTTCTTCCTTTCGAGTAACATGATTTCATGTCTTTTTCACATGCTTTTAAAAAACTTATCATGAAAAACGTTTTTTCTCCTGAAATTTATTTTTCTTCTGAAATGTTCTTCTTTATTTTGAATGTATTTATTTTTGTGATCAGCATGATAAAACATTTCTCATGAAAGGGGATTTTTTCTGAGATCTTTTCTCCTGAATAAAGATTTTCTCCTCCTGAAATGTTTTTTTTGGGTGATCCAAAATGCAATTTTTTTTAATCTTTAGATTTTTTTTCTTGCTGTCATATAATAATTTCATGCTGAAAAAACTTTTTTTCCCCTCAAGTTTTTTCTTTGTCACTATTTATTCATTTGGGTGATCTATTTTTCTGAGTCCAATCAATTTTTTCTTTCTCCTGTGTTGATGACGTGAGAACTGGTTATGAGTACTTTTTTGTCATCTGTGAAAAATATTAATATGTGAAAAAAAATTAGAATTAACAACCAGGGCCTAGGGGGAAACCCTGGCGCAACATGCAAATCCAACAGCAAAGCATTTTTAAATAGTTTCATTAAAAAACACATCTTGCACACAACCGAACACACTGGCTGACAGACGAGAGCCAACAGGAGCTGTTGAGCTGGCCTTTAAACTCCTGGCTGCGAGGCAGGAACCAATCAGCTCCCTGGACAACCTTCAATCACTCAAACACACCTGCAACCAATCACACATTTTCTGAAATTTTTTTGTCTTTATCTATTTAGTTTGGTTAGTTTAGTATTTAGTTTATTTATCCATGTTGCAGGCTCAACCCTAACCCTAGGGCCGGCTATGTGAAACTTTTGAGAAAGTTGTCCATTTTCTATTTTTTTTTAATGAAAAATAATTTCATGTCTGAAAAAAAGTTATCACGTGGTTTCAAAAAACAATTCTCCTAATGTCTGAAAAAAATGTTTCTGGTGCATTTTAAAAAAGATTTCTCCTGGGAAAAAAAGTGTTTTTTCTCCTGAAATAAAGCGTTTTCTGGTCATCCATTTTCTAAGTCTGACCTGTTCTTTTATGCCTTGAGAACTGGTGAAATCTTTTTTTTCTTCAATTAAAGTTTTCACTTTATTATTCATAATCAGTTTTAGCAATTTAAATCTAAATTGTGGTGTGAACTACACATTTCGGGATGACTGATGTTGAATTAATGGTAAAACCCTGTTGATGACTGATGAATGCCATTCAGGAAAATAATGCTTTCATTACAACAAAATGAACAGGCAGGTTGCACTGCTAATTAAAAAGTAGATGAACAGAAGCTGCTTTTGACCTTGCTTTAATTTTTAATTACAAAGCCGTTTATTTATCCGTCTTACTCTCTTGCATTAAAATTCCAATAAACCCAGCTAGTCCCTGCAAGTAGACGCTTGAAAATACTTTTAATACTTTTCTATCACCCCAGTAATGACCAGGGAAATAAGGCTGTTTGGGAAACAAAACCTTTATGTTTATCATTTGTGGCATTTTGCTGGATCAGGCACTGAATGTGCGATACACTGAAACAAAGTAGAATATAGCTCTATGGTCTGCCACCAAGATCAAGCACTCCGGTCATAATACTCAAAGTTATGTTTAACATAAGCCAAACACTATAGATCAGAGCCGGCCTGATAGGCTTAAAGATAAATACAGAGAAATTATGGGGGGAAATATGCTGCAGTCAGCAAGGAAACTGCTACTTGGAAGTTTTATTTCTTAGCTAGACAGATGTTCAAAGTTCTGGGGTGTCCGAGTCTGGATCTTAATCGAATCAATAATTTGTGGCAGGACCTGAAACTACGGCGCTGGAAGACCTGCCAAGCCAAAATGTGCAAACTTCAACATAAAGTGAATCAAAAGTTAAATGCAGAGAAAGTTTGAACACAAACAACAACACCCCAGTGTGATCATTTCATTAAATAAGTTTTATTTCTTTAAGAATAACTGAAGAAAAGTGTTAGCAATTTCTGTACAATTGTTTCATCATTTTCTCTCGGATTTGCTGAAAACCTTGAATGATCAACAGGGCTGAGAAATGTTATGCTGCCACATAGTGCACTTTTAACCTAAAAACAATATGATTAGTCCACAGGCATCCGTCTGTTTCCTTCCAATATATTCCAATAAGACGCTCCTTAAGCCTCACTGCTGACTCCAGTTTCATTATTTTTCATTACCTGGCTCCTCTTCTCAATCCCAGTTCATCATCGAAAAAAAAAGAGGCACATTAGAAATACTGCCATTTTCCAAGGACTGTGTCTTTGATTGCATCGACAAACTGTGCAGGCACCCAGTAGACCCAATACTGAGACGCTTCCGTCGGACCCAACTGAAAAGCCTACAAAAAAGAAAAGAAAAAGAAAAATCACATTTAATTGTTTTACAGTTCACGTCAATACCAACAAATGGGTGTGGATGCAACATGACATATGTAGGTATTAAATTACGTTTAACCTTTCAAAATATGATCAGATGGAATAAAAATAAAGTTATTAAATAGATCAACATTCAAAGACCGATCAGTGTGTGTACGGTGTGTAATATACTGCCTCTCGAAAGACCTTTCAGTGAAAAAAGACCTCTTCCGCAGTTTATTACAGCCCACTTAATCATTCCAAAAGCCAGTCTGAAATAAAAAAATACAAATGTGACCTTCATATTCACCGGTGCTGCTGCTCACTCCTATAAAACATCAAGTTTTTTCGTTTCCCCTTAAGAAGTGAGGGTAAACAGGATGGATCACTAATATCAATACTATCTTAGAAAAATACGCTCCCTGCCCACTGACATTTTAAATCTTCCTCATCTCGGCTTCCATCTATTCCTCATACATGATCGACTCCTCAGTGATGCAGCAACATGCTCTGGGCCAAAACATTAAAAAGCACAAAGTCATT
The DNA here is from genome assembly GCA_903131615.1 of Diplodus sargus. Taxonomy (NCBI): domain Eukaryota; kingdom Metazoa; phylum Chordata; class Actinopteri; order Spariformes; family Sparidae; genus Diplodus; species Diplodus sargus. The sequence goes on from CAEMYA010000126.1 coordinate 5,084,763, forward strand.
GTACTTCCACTGTTCAGCACTTCAGGCGTGACAACACACTGACTCAGAAAAACAGACTTTCAGTCCAGTGTACATTTTGGGATCCATATCATGAAACACAGGCGAACCGCTCAGGCAATAAACTCCCACACATCTTTATTGGCTACACGGCTCGATCTCACCTACATGTTCAGTCAGTGGGAGGTGGTAGTAAACAACAAGGAGGGAGGAAAATCTGGACGTTCTCTCAAATGTCTACTCACACGGCAGCTTAGATTTGAAGTATTATGATTCACTTTTTTTGATCAAACCGTTTTCTTTTGCAAATGCACACATTATACTGCCGCTTTGTGTACATTAACCAGATGAGCAGGTTTGTCTGTGTGTGTTCCTGCTTCAAGCTGAGTGTCCTGAGAGGCTGACAAATATCTCCTAGGTTCTCAACATTCATTATCAAGCTGTCTCAGTTTTCACTACAATTAAAGTCATTATCAGAATATTGGAGTTGTTTTCTCACGTCTTTTCTAACGTAAACTGCCTGGTCTAAATGTGCCTGTTTCTGCTTTTATTTAAGTTTACAATGTTTCAAATTAATTTTTGATTCTCTTTGTTGATAAATATTTTATGAATAATCCAGTTGTTTATCAAATGCTATCTGGTATCAGTAGATAAAAATAAACATTAGCAGAGTGATTTGATATCACGTGTTTATACATGGATATGAACACAGCCGTGCCTGGAGACTTCTGCTTGCTCTCTGGTGCGCATTGAGCACAAAGTGTGAAAACCGCCGACTTAACCCAACGTAAAAACATAAACAATACACCACAGCTCCGAATTTAGGAAAGATTTTTCTGTCAATCAATTAATGGGGCATTTTCAAGGCTGTTGCTAACTTGTGAGTCACAGGTACGTTTTATACGCTATGACACTATAATTGTCCCCTATCCTTCTAAATTTAAATTACCGGGGTTCTTTTCTCTCCAAGTTCATGTTACAGTATGAAATACCAGGAAGAAATACATGCTAACAGCAGGTACTCTCCTAACCTTTACATTCTTTGTGTGGTTGCTGTTATGAAACTGAAAACAGATCTTGATATCCATGAGACAACCCGTTTCAATTAAGTTCCTTGTTCTGGGAACTTCTATTTCACTGACAATGAAGAACAGAAGTGCCTCGAGACAGAAAGGTTAATCTAGAGAGAGCGCTGACATTTCCCGCTCCGCTGCAGAGCACCAAACAGCACACGATGGCCCCATCACTCCGATGGACGCGCACTACAGTGACTTCAGTGGACAGCTCAACCTGCACTCCTCCCTCCAACGGAGGATCTTCTATAGACACTTAGTTTAGTGGAATCAATTGCAACAAAGCTGTGACAACGAACATATAACTCCCCCTTCTGTGTGCGTGTTTGTTTGCGTCAGCCTCGGGGCATTCTGTGTCGGGACTTCTCATGATACATATAAGTGTGGGATGAAGGTGGCGGCAAGAACAGTTACCATCATGTGATAGTCGTCATGGTCTTCGATGGGTTCGGACACTACGTTTTTAATGGAGCCCATTGGGACTTTCTCCGTTCTCTCTGCAGAGAAAAAAAAAACACAACACAAAGCGAAGAACATTTAATCATCGGTGCGTTTGCGCTCACAGCGATTTCAGCGAATCGAGGCCGACTGTAATCTCACCCTTTGTTCCGATCCACAACTGATCTTGCTCCAGTTTGAATGTGAGTCTAACTTTTCCTCCGGACTTGTTAAACATTCCGGATAAAGGCACTGTTGGTAATCGTTCCTGTGAGCGCAACAAGACAGTTAAGTCAACATTTATCAAACGAGAAAAACAGCCTCGGGGCTTCTGTGGCACTGAATGCAAGACAAACAGAAAAATAAGGACCATCTCCCTTCATCTCCTCTCACCTTTGTTCCTTTAATAGCTGGCATTATGTCGTCTGGTTTACCTTTATCCAAAACTTTCCTGTGTTGCTGAAATGACAGTGCACGTTTTTAAAATCACGGCACTCCCTTAACATTTCACTCGATTCTGCACAAACGTCATTAATCTCACCTTTTGCCTGCATAAAGGCTCTTTCTTGTTCTCTTCGGCTTTCACTTCCTGCTGAATGACCTCTTTGGGTGTATTCACAGCTAATACATCATTTATTGTAGAGCCAACCACCATTATTTTTGCACCGTTTGTAACCTTTATCTCACGTAGCGTCTTGTCCTCTGGAAGCAGTCCTTTGTACATCACTTTCTGCATTGCCGGTGGAAGACCTCGGAAGACAAAGAAAGAACGTTTATTACAGTTTTACGCCGTTGAGCTGCTGAAACGCTCAGTTAAAGGAAAACTACTACGCGGGCTCACCAGTGAGAGAATGGATGCTCTCTTTTAGTTTGGCTCCGGTGCTATCAACAGGAATTTTCAGGTCATATTTATTCTTGTTCCAGATAATCTTCAAGTCCACCATCTCCTTGTCCTCTGCGTCGTCCCCATTGCTAATACTAGAGTCCTGAGTTGTGGCGTTTTCTGCATCTGTGTGAGACGTAGCTTCTGCATCTTCAACTAGCGGTTCAGCTTCTTTTGGCTTTGCCTCGGTTTCCATTATGACTTCCTCACTTCCTGGAAGAGCATGAAAAAACATCCATTTAGATCGATTAAATTAAATTTCATGTAGCTGCTGAGTAGGAAGTTGTTCCTTGCAGAAAACATTCACATTTAAGAAGCTGAAATCCCAGAATCTGGACCTTTTAACTCTGGTAAAATGAATCTAAGTGAATAATAAACTATCAAATTAGTTGGAAATTAATTTAATAATTGACAACCGATCCAATAATCTGGCGTGACTTCCTATAATTGAGTTTAATCAGTGTCATTCCGGGTATGCGCGGCTGATATCTGTGTTTCTAGGACTCCTATCTGCTCTCCTTTTGTTTCGTAACCCCCAATGAAATACGGCAGAACAAAGTCAAGTTACGTCCGTCCGGTACAGTGAAACTGATACACATTCCTGCCTGCAAGCAGCCAGACAAGCAAATTAACACAACAACATAAGAGCCCTACGAGAAACGCAGCAGAGGACAACACACCAATAAAGATCCTGCAATACAAATACTGAAATGATCTGGAGCCAAATCACATTTTAATCTGACAAATTACAATTTTATTTTATTGTCTTATCTTAGACAATTTCCAGGAAGAAAGTACATTTTTAATTTATTTTAACATTTTCATAAGTATTTTGATTCTAGTGCTTCACTTAAAAGACAGTGGATAAGTTGTTCATTTTTAAAGCAACTTTTTAAAAAAAAATATATATATATACACACAGTATAAATGCTATTTGAGTTGTATGGGATTCCCCACATAACTATGAGTTAACACCATAAACAATGTCATAGTTTCGCTTTTTACTTCACCCCCCCTCTCTCTGTCGCGTGGTTTTTCTAGCTCTTTCCATCGCTGAATTTTTAATACAGGGCAGCAGATCTTACTTGTGTTTCAATTTCAAGTGATATATCCCGAGTTAACCTCACTTGACCCTGGACAGACGTTATTTCGGACGGAAACATGTCCTCGCAAAACACAAGATCTTGTAGGTTAACACGCCTGGCCTTACTGGTGCCCAAACTGGGTGCCGTGAACGCAACATACTGTACGTTGGTACGTTAGTCGTTACCATTCATAACCTAACAGTTAGCCAGTTAGCTCCTTAGCAGCGACATTTAACCGATTCGAACCTGACACCGGTTAAATATTCACCAGTAGCTCCAGTCCTCCACAGATCAAGCTAAATTTGACTGATGTTAGCTTTCGTTCACGTTAGCTAGCTACACCACATTTAGAGAAAAACGTAACGTGGAAACGAAAATTTACACCACACCACAAAGCTATGGTCATATATTAACATGCCAATAACATACAAGTGACATTTGATTAACAGTGTCACGGCTCAATGTAAAGATATGAAGGAAATACTGCTGTATTTTCTCAGTACCCACCATCCTGGGTCGCCATGATGATTGTGTACAATCTGTTGTAGGTTGTGGCAAAGAGACTACAGACAGCGGGATGAGCTCTGATATTCAGGAAGAGAAAGTCGACAGTGAAGAAAGTCACGCTCAGACGCACATGCCAGCCGAGAAAGAAGTAAAATAACTACATGTTTTATAAATGGTATAACAGGTAGTAAGTATGCTTACCGTCACGACGTTAAAACATCTGTAGTTTCAGTTAGCCGGGGGAAGGGAAGACAGAATTGAAACGCGCATGCGTCAACGAAACTGACTGAAGTCACCGCAAATTAAGTTGTTTTTGATACAAAAACAGTCATATTGTGTCCAAATAAATAACGTGTCAATATAATTGAGTCACACAACTCCGGGGCAAAGGCTGTATTTTCACTACAATCATTGAGAACTCAGGCCGTGCGATGTTGTCATATACGGGAATTTGTGCAAACCCGGAAGTGAGCGGTTGGCAACACTCTCACTCCGTCCAGCTTCTCTGTTGTTGTGGCAGCAGAAGCAGGCACCGAGAGGTGGCACTTTACTTAGCGGCTATTGGCTCGCTGTTCTTCTTCCTTGATATCTTTTGACGGTGGGGGTTTAAAATAATGCATTATCGCCAACTATTGAAATCTATGAAACATCTCCAAATGTTTATGAAGGAAATGGAGCAACATGTCTACCATCTCTTTTGCAGAAAAGACAAAAGCAGTAAAAACAATGAATTTCTGCAATATGTGTGATAATTTTAGATGATCCTTTTTCTTTTCTGTTACTCTGGCATTGTTATCTCTTTTCATTTTTGTATTCTTCTGTTGGATTTGTTTCTTTGCGCCATATTATTCTGTTTGTCAGAGGTTCTGGTGTTTCTCTCCTAATGCTAATGTTTATCCACGTTGTTACTGTTTGCTGACTATTTGAAAAAAAGCTAAAGGAAAAAAAGAAAAGCAAAGAAACATCTCCAACCATGACAAATTAAAATGTACCCCTCCCCCATTCCAAACCTGTCAAACCATTAACACCCAGACTGAAAGTCTGTGACAGACATGATAGATCTCCCTTTAGTCATTTCTAAGGACAAATAGCCTTCTTTATAACTAACTTTGTGTCTACTTCAGCAGAGGGCTCCATTTTATTGGCATTAGAATAATTTGGGAAATTACTTCACTCAGCCAGTTCCACTTACCTAATTGCGTGAATCTGAAATTAGTGCCAGAAAAAAAAGATTAATATCCCAAAAGACATTAGCAAAATGCAGGTTGCCCAGTTTCAGCTGAGTTTCTCCACATTGATGGACTCATATCTGAACCACTCAGCTCTTTCTGATGACTTGAAAATGAAGAGTGACTTTTAACTCTCCTTGGCCTACTGCTTTAAAGTACAACACATGATACCCTTCATTTCCTATCTTCACCATGGTTTTAAGGTTCTTTTCATCCTACGGGAGCTGCAGGGGCGCAGCGGTGGAGGAAGCATCGGATCATTTAGCAAAGTAAAGCATCAACACTACAGCTTAAGAGCCGTTAACTCAACTCCACCACGAGCACAAGTCCTGTATTCAAAACCTCACTTACATAAAC
>CAEMYA010000126.1:5106869-5124375 GCA_903131615.1 Diplodus sargus
TAATAATTTAGTAACCCGACAAAATTAATGGCAACACTTTATATAAAGGTCCTCGTGATAAGTGTTAGTTAATAAATAATACAGTCTTTTTATAGGTCATTTTAAGATGCTTAGTAACATTATTATATGTTAAGACTATAAATATGTTTATTGTTAAATTGTGACATTTAGATGAGAAACACTTTGCTTAAGAACGTTCATAAAAGCCTTATGAGTCTCACTACCGTACCTTTTATATCATTATAAGAACTTTACCAAGCTTTTTATTGCTTTACTAAGATGAATACATATTTTACAATGCATTTACTGGCATGCTCTTATTAACAGTTAGCTATGCTTTTGGCAGCCACAGGATCTGAAGTGAGAACAATACTTTGTTTAATTTTGTGCCTTTATCTTGTCATTTCAAAGTAAATGCAGTTCCATACCTGATCAAAAAGCTGGTGTTGAGCGAGGTAACCCGAAGCTTTTACTCCATCCTGGTACATTTTGATTCGCAGGGGAGATAAAAATGAAAATAACATGTAATAAATCACATGAAGGCGTTTCATCTTTATTTGTTTACTTCATGTCAACAATGTGTGAGACACCAGGATGCACATACTTTGTTTAGAATGTACCGATCAATGAATTCATTGACCGTAAGCAGCGTTTGCGACCATTCCTCGTCCGTGTACCTTGATCCCACCTCGACAGGAACCGTTCGACACCCAGCGACAGATCGTAGGTATTCTATGCTTTGCAGTGGGGAGGAGGGGGGAGAAAATGAATTAATTAAACATTACACTGACACTGCGGCATAATTCATAAAAGGGAAGAAAAAAAATCAGGTAATTCAGGATTCTAGCAGTGCACAAAAATACATCATGTGTATCACTTCTGGATGTCCTCCTCCACCATCAGAGCGGTGAGTCAGATGCCAGGAGCCGTATGTCAGATGTCAGAGTGAATAGTCAGCTGTCAGGAGTCAGCAGTGAGAGGGAGGACAGTGAAGGATATTCTTAAATGGAGAGGCAGTTACATCAGACTCTGGTGTCAGGCATTAGGAGTCAGGAATCAGAGATGTTGTGACAAGTAAACCAACCTTAACTCACCGTTTATTACTCTCACTAATCCATTTAAGATCGAAGATTTATATGTGAACACACACAGACACACGCATGTACACACACCTACTATGTATATATGCCTGGTATTAAACAGAGGTAAATTGTGTGTTACATTCAACAGTTTTCTCTCCTCTCAGCTAGATAAGTGCTCTTAGTTGGCATCACGAGTGTAAATCAGTCTGATTACACGGCTGGACTGAGCATAAGTAGGGCTGTAGTGTTTAACCATGATGGAGGACTGCTGCTGTACCTGCTGATAATAATACATGATGCCAGTGTTTATACACAGAGGTGATTTAATACCTGGAAATGTGCTTTATGTGACTTTGCTTTTAACTGATCTGTAATTTTCCGGTAGACCTTTGTTTGACCGAATGAGTTAAACGCACTAATAATGATACATGCGTTCTTCAGAGGGAAATAAAGTGGCACGGTGATGTCACCTGGAAAAAAGATATAAAAAAGGTACTGATGGATGAAGCCACATCAAGCGAACACACTATAAAGAAAACAAACCTCCAGGGGTGTTGGTTGAGGGCGGGCCAGTGGTCGATGATCCCTTCTAAAATCACTGGTTTGAGGGGGAGCAGGTAGTCCGTGTTGAAGCTCTCCAGTGAAGGACACTTTATCCTGGGAACTGCCAGCTGTTCTTTGATCACAGGAACACGTGGGCACTCGATCTTTATTCTCTGTTAATGATGCCAAAATAACAAGGGTCTGTCAAGTCCTGAAATCAGTCCTAAAACTGAGAAGCTTTAAGGTGAAAACAAGAACAAAAGCGTCTGTAAGATTAGAGCTGAAATGAGAAATACATTGCAGGAGAAGGTGATACGCAACTATTTTGATTCTATTATACATATATATATATATATATATATATATATACATATACATAATATATATATATATGTACACACACACACATATATATATAATATATATATATAATATATAATATATATATATATAATATACATAATATATATATACACATACATATACATATACACACACACACACACACACACATATATATATATATATATATATATATATATAGAGAGAGAGAGAGTGTATTGTTTTATAGAAATTCTATCTTCTCAAACATGAGGAGAAAAACAGCAATTTGAAATGTCACCAGGGGTTTCTGGAATTTAATTGACCAATTGATGGATTAACTGAGAAAATAACTGAAACAGTTGTTGGTTGCAACCACTCGAGACTGCAGTTAGGCACGGATCGTTCTGGTGTTTGAATATGCTCGAGGCCTTTTTTCAAGGGCACGTTTTTTAAAGGCAAAGAGAGAGGAAAAATGTAATCCAGATTATTCCAACTACATTCTCTGCACTCTCCATCTCAATTCTGACGGGATCGAAAACAAAGTGACATTTCAGTGTTTGTTGCACTTCATCTGCGGTGACGTCTGATGCTGGGAAACAAGATGAAGGGCAACAAATGTAATACCTCTCAACAACCTCCTCATCAGTCACTCTAGGTCGTAAACTTTGAATCATTGAGAGGCTGGAAAAGAACACAGCTCCCCTAAAACTGAGGATATTTTGGTTGAAAGATGCATCCTGATGCAGACGTGTAGCTAAGAACTTCTGACAAACTCAGAATAAGGTTTCAATAAAGAGATCACTGACCTTGACTTGGGACTGTTCACTTTCTTCTTCCTCTTTAGTAGATTTCCTGACCTCGCTCTGCAGAATCCGAACGATAACCTGGAGAGTATCATCCATGATGGCTGCACCCATGAGTAAACCCATGTCACATGTCTTCACAGCCTGCAGGACATCGTCTGCTGACGGATCTTCACGACACAGCGCTGCCACTTTGAACAGGCAGCCGTAAGAATAAACACGTCTCCATTCTTTGTCCACGTCACGCCATGTTCCCATGTGGAGTTTCTCCCACGAAAAATCCAAAATGATCTGAGCATTAAGCAGCCGGCTGGTCCTCATAGCGTCGCTGTACAGCTGCTGCCTGCAGCGTTTCAGCATTTCCACCACACTTGACTCCACTCTGTCACTGAACTGCAGTGGAAACTGTTCCTCGTTATGAGGCAGGACAGCGGAGATCTTTGACCACAGCGCGGCCATCGATGAGAAGGTCTTTATCTGTGCAGCGGGACAGACAGTGAAGGTGAGTTAGAGCGGCACTTGTTCAGACTGAATCCCTGATGATCTACTTCTAATTTTAAAGTACATTCACATGCTCAAAGTTCGGAGATTAATGACTTCAACAATTCCCTGTGATTTTCAGAGGCAAAGGTTGTCATTTAATCTTGTTCTCTGCTCAGTCGGTCATCAGTCCACTGATGTCACAAAATGGCAAACAGCATTACACACCTACAGGCTTTTCCTGTCGCAGACGGCCTCTCTGCTGCGCTGCCAGTGAAACAGATCTAAGTAAACACCTAATTTTGAAATTGGCAACCCCAAAATGCAGGTGAGGACATCACAAGCCAGTGACGACACTCCTGTCACATGGCTTCTGACACCGCCAACTCTGCCTCCATGTTGGGACACTCCATGTGGCTGGATATGGTGCCAAGGTTTGAGGCAGCCAACTCTGAGCACCTGATTCATTTGAGTACAGAAGCACAGCCTTGTGAACTCTGAGGCAGACAGAACAGATATAAACTGAATGGTTGCACTTAATATACTACGTCCCTGAAGTCATCACCACTGTCAGTTATGACCCTGCACTGCACTCAGATCGCATCTGTCTCATATTCTGCACAGTCTCATCAGGTGAAACATTTGTGCAACCTTTGACTTTGTTTAAAACCAAGAAAACAAGCAGAACGTCCAGTTATTTAGGATGTTTGAGGAATAATGGCAGTTTTGTCAGATTTCATTATGGAAGTCATTAAGGAAAGATGTGCAAAGTGAACCTTCACTGAAAGTGCACCCCATCTGTTTTCAAATTCAGTACTGGAGGAAACATAGCGAATGTTGTTAAATATATCCCTGCACTTAAATTCTTTATGATGGCTGCTGTTGTTGTTGTTGTTGTTGTTAAATGTCTGTCTGTTGCTGTCTGAACGTTGCCACAGACACAACGAGGACACTAAACAAAACGTGCTTAATAAATTGGACTTTATAGCCGGTTTAGACACTTCATGCTGGGGGTCAGCAACCGGAGGAATCCATGTTTGCGCAACCAGTGGAACACTAGCAGGAATCTGCATGGATGATTTACCTCAGATGTGGATGTTTTCACGGGGATGGCAGCATTTGTGTATAGTGCTAATCTTTTTTCATTACACTTACTTCTCTCTTTTTTTAAATGTTCTGCCACTGCAACACTTTGTAAATGAGAGAAAGTCATTAAAGGCAGTCTGCTGAAATTGAAACTGTGCATATAGTTTGTAACCACAGGGAGTAAAAAGAAAATGTTTTTGAAATGCTGATGAAAAAGACTGGTGGGAGGCTGGCCGGGTTAATGATTTCAACTTGATGTGGGCGTCTTCGTGAGGATAGCAGCCTTTGTGTATAGTGCTCTCATATACATGTATAAGTACAAAGTCCTGTTAATGGGAAGAAAATGTTGTTGTTGACTATCAGCCTGACTAATTATCGATATCTATTATTTTGTTCTCAGATTGCAGATAAAATAAACTTAATTAACAACTCTGGCTCCGATGCAACATCCTCTCACACAATATCCCACCCACAACTACATCTGATTGAATACTCATTAAAATCAATAGGTTATAAGAAACAACAATAATAACAATAGTAGTGGTAATAATAATAAATAATAATATGAATCTGTAGAGTAACTCGTGACTAAGGTATCAATTAAATATAGTTGAGAGGAAGTATAAGGTAGCAGATAAAGGAAATAACCAAGTGAAGTATCTCAAAATTCCTAATTATTAAGCGTATCAATGCTACTTAGCACCTCATGTGAACACTTATTTATTTAGTCTATTTTATTATATTCGACTTGTTTTGTGTCATTGTAACTAACATGCTGACTTGTCTGTGTACGACTACTTTACGTGCCTTCAATTGCCCCCGGGGGAAAAATACGTTTTTTTGAATTTAATTTAACTGAATTTAATGATTTATATCAGCCCTGAAAAAGTTGAGTTGACCCCACTTTAGCTTACATTTGGCCTGTATGGATGAAAATAAAATAACAGATCCACTAGAGATATAAATTATGATGTGTTCTGTTAACAAGAAAAATGGCTAACTTAATATCAAAAAGGTGTCCAACCTGTAAGCTATGCTCACGTTTACCCTTCATTTTCACATAAAAACACAGAAATGTCAGCTTTGATGTTGCGAGGTTGGATCTTAACAACTTCAAATAATAGGTAGATTTAAGCCAAAATGCAAGCTAGATGTGAAAATGTGAAAATGTAGCAACATACTGTATATTTGGTTTCGTTCTAATATATCAAGCAACACTAACAAAGACATAATGGGGTGTCAACTTTGGCTAAATATAGGTGATTTGATTAAAGACATAACTCCTAGCAGAGAATATCCACTGTGTAAAGTACTCAGAAGTATCAGCTGTAGCTCAAATAATAAGATAATATACCATAAGGAACATTTTGAATGTATGACAATCAAAGAAAACCCTCTGCTACCAAATATGAACTGTGCGTGCTAACTTAGGTTTAATGTGAAACGTAGCAAATTTGGTGAATAAGGTCACAATTTGTAAGCTAAGCTAACATTTACCGACACAAACCGAACAAGTAACAGAAACATTTCAAACACCGACAGCTGAAGAGACAGTAAATACGTTTTATCTACCTGTTATAGCGACATTTGCACCGTTTATTTAATTCAAGATGTAAACTACGAGCCTGTGTCCAGTCCAGAAGCTGCAACAACTCCAGCAGCCACAACTTTACCGCCTGTGTGACAACAAAAACACACCGGAAGGGAACTCGGACGGCGGAAAAGAAAGGTTCCACTTGCGTTCAAGGTGAGCGAAACCGGGGAAAAAAACCTTTCACAAATGACGCATAAATACGTGAGTTCACCCTGAATACAACTTAGGAAATGTTAGACGTTTTATATTTTAATTTATTTTTTACAGCACAACATTGACCTGCATTCACTCTGTGCTCCTGCAGAGGGTAGTAACATCTGCACATCTTCTAATCTGTGACATGCAGCATCATATGCTCGAGGCTGTGTAACACTGAAATGAAAGACATCTTGTTAAGTGATTGGGTCTGTATGGGAGACCCACCTCCCCCAGCACTAACACACAAACACACACACACACACACACTGTACACTGTACACACACCTGTTTGTTCGGTGTTGCCAGCATCCTACTGCGCATACACCCTCCCACTCTCTGCTCCTACACTGTCCCATCTGTCCACAACCTCTCAGCCTTGTTGCTGCATGGAGACGCGTTGCTCTCTCATTTGAGCTCCTTCTTTACATAGATTATCTACCAGCTGCAGTAAAAGTCAGTCAATAAAAAAAATAAAAAAAACAGTGCCTGATTTATACACACACAGAGACACAGGTCTGTCCCAACAGGTGAACAACATCCACTCATTACGTGGCGTTTAGGCGACAATTCTTCTGTTATGATAAATGACGGTGCATTTGTGACAACAAACATTTGTTTCCCCCCCTACTTTCATTGCACCTGCTACTCAGAATGTCTTACGTAAATGCATTTATTCCCAGAAGGCTGATTGATATGTATCTGCTCATGCAAGGCTAAAACAATAATTGAGTTTGTCTTTTTGATGGCACACTGAGATATTCGAGTTTTCCGTATTCAATTTCCCTTTTTCGGTGGGGTGAAGCCTGAGCAAACATGATAGGAAACCTTCGACAGGGAAGTGTGGAATCTATAAACACGCCGCGCTATTATCAAATGTCAAACACTCTATGAAATTCAAATAATCTCGGTGCAAACCACGGAGCTGTTCCTGTATGTAAAGCAGACGGAAACAAGAGAGCGGCAGCCTGGCTTTCCAGGAATCACAGGGGATTTTAAAAAATGTTTCATGCATTTCTGTTCATTCTCGCTGTGTAAACAGCAGAGTTCTCGTTTGCTTACATGCATGAAGGTGAGAAATGACTGGGGAGAGCAAAAAAGAAATGTTGTGTTCCTCTCGTTCAAGCTCTGCTTTTACGAAAAGTAAAAAGGCAGTTTCAATATAGAAAGAGTAAAGGACAGGATAGAGACCTGCATAGGAAACTAAATGTGTGCAACATCAAAAACATGAATCAATTACTGACATTTTAGGCAGAAAAACATCATTGTCAACCGACACTGCAGCAAAAAAAATAAAAAAAGCCAGTGGATAACATGAATCTGTGTACAAACATATTGTACACCTCAGCTGTTCGAACACACCGTGTTCATTATTGTACTGGATGCTGTGGGAACTTCACACTATGATGTGAATGCTGTGTTTGTGTATCTCTGCTCGTGTGAGCGTTGGGGGTGGTCCCAGCAGGAGAGGCCGATGTATTATTCACACGTGTCTGACTCTGTGGTTGTAAGAAGGTGCGGGGCTACACTGAAGGTCAGAGGCCCAGCGATGTTATTCCTCCCCGTGCTGTCAGCGCTGACTTCATGCGCAGGCCGTCTTCCCAAATCTCCATCGGCAGGGGTCGGTGACCTTTCCCCCGGTCTCGAGGAGGGGGAAGGAGATCGCTCCGTCCGCTCCTCCCGGGGCCTCGTTAGCTGGTGGCACTCTGAAGATACTGAAGGATTCCATTTTTAAAATATTCTGTGTGGTATTTCTCCATTTTCTTAAAATGTAGAATTTTTTACAAGGGAATGAATTAAGACGTTATTTACACCTTCAACGTGCAGTTGAGCTCATGCAGCCTTCAGACAGAGCGCATGCTAACATTTTTACCTTAGATTTCAGATTTCAGCTTGTAATAAACGTGTTTTTAAATCAGTTTGAGGTCTCGGGGGCTTGCAGAGACCAGGATTACACCAGATTAGCTGTTTGAAGTCCCCATCTACTTCAGTTGTTTAGGAGAATTCTGCAATGCTGTTTTTCTGTAAAGGTCCAAAAATGTTTTGGGGACTACAAACCTCACACAACTTTCCATCTGTGTGTGGGTGAGTAGAAGAAATGGCTGAATTTATTTTTTTTGGATGAACTGTTCCTTTAAAGAAATTTTCTGAAACATGCTTTTTAACCAGGAGAATACTTTGTTTTGAAGCAAAAACTCCTTATTTACAATGGCATCAGGTCACCTACAGATAAAAACTGTAAGCTGTGCGACACATGAATTAGAGGAAAGATGAGATACACAACAGCAGTAGAATCTGTAAATGTGGACATCAGTTACAACGTTCCAAAAGCATAAATACGATCACCAAATCCATAACAAACATACGCAGATGCCATCATAATGTTTAAATAAAGGGGTTTAAATCTCATATAATTAAAATTATGACGAACAGAAGAGGAGAAACACACTGCAGAGTCCTGAGCATCACGAATAAAAACCAAAAAATTTAAATTGAAAAAAGTACACGGATCAATAAATTAAATATTGAGACTATTTCACCAACTGCAGTGAGACTGGGCTGGATGACTGTTTTGTAAATTAAATTGTTTTCGGGAGCCAGAAGAAAATGAAAATACATTTTCTAAAGATATTCAACGCAGCTAGAGAAAATAATCCAGCCTTGTTCTGTGACACACTCTTCCTCCGCAGACTGAGCTGCTCGAGGTTCGGAGGAAGATGGTGCGAGATGACAGAAAAGAAAAAGCTTCAGAACAGCTTTGAGTGAATAAACTTTTTCGTCCCACCATTCAATCCACTTTATTCTCTATAACCGCCATTCGCGCCTGCTTGGTTTGTTTTCGAACAAAAGTGAATTTTATTGTCGCTTCATAAAAGTTCTCTCAAAGTAAATTTAATTTCACTTTGAAGTAAAACCGTTTAAACTGTGTGCGCAACTTTCTTTTCGGGAATCTCGTCTGTGCCGGAGTTTGTGCGGCAAACAATTAATTTGGTTTGTGTTATCATGATTCCATTTGAACCTGCGTGTCTCAGCAGTGCTGTATCACAGCCCCTCGGCAGCAGCAGCAGCGGTTCACCATTTGCCAGCAGCTGAACGGGGCAGCAGGGCAGCGTGGACCGTGACTGTCAGCGGCGTATTCCCAGAGGCCTGGGAGGGCTGAACCGCCGGGACACCACAGGAGGGATGTAATCACCACCATTACGCTCCAGGTGCTGCTGAAATAAAAGATGGAAACAAGCCTCCGGCGGTGTTGCCATGGATCGGAATCCAATTAAACACTGTTTAGCTCGACACAAACTGCCAGTCGTAGCCTGTTGACTCATGAAATTAATGCATTGTCGTGGCACAAAGAAACTGTTGCAGCAGAGAGTGCAGCGTGACCCCGAGGCAGGACCCACTCACACCGCTGGAGCTTAATTCGCGGGTGATGTAAATATCATTTGGCAATTTAAGTGTCAGGGACGCAACACAACGTTGCATCTGTAATTCCACAATCGGGGCACTTCTGTCCCTGCGCAGCTTTCAAGGTCATCTGTTTGCCAAAGCAGGCGCACAAACACACCTCGTGTCAGCACATCCGGATGCAGTGTCACGTTTATCCCCAAGGCAATTTATGCAAACATAAAAACTAGTGGAGGTTAAGGGTTGCTACACTCCTCGGGAAACCTTGTAATGGGTATTTGGAAATACCCCGAGGACGTAACAAATGAGAGGTGTAAAGTTAAATGTCCTGTGAAATCATCAGGAGATCTGAAACAAGCTGCCTTTACAGCCGCCGGGAGGTTTCCACAGACAATTATCCCGGGCACACCCCGGCCCTCGGCTCAGTGTGACTACAGGTCAGCGTCGCGGGGCCGCTCGCTTACAGATGTTGCTGGTAAATCGGAGGCAGGGATGACGGAGACGTCCCCCGGGGGTCACCGCCGAGACACGGGCTCGCCAGCTTGGCGTGCCTCCACAGACGGTGTTTTAGCGGGAGCGCTCTGCTCGCTTCTCGCTGCAAGCAGGTGCTCACTTCCAGTGGCTTAATGTGGGACGCCAGAGTGCAGGCAGTCCGTCAAAACCACTTTGGATCAAATTAATGCAACCAGGTGTGCCCCTGCAGTTGGGGCTCAGGTGACACCTGCTACTTCCCTTTAATTAGAGCCCAAACAGCTGTTTCAGGATAGACAGAGAGCGAGAGGGTCCCCAGGTTAGTTTGCTGCCTCCCCCGCTTGAAACCAGCCACGTCTGATTATTGGGGCATGTTTTGGGTGAAGCTCATGCACAAATCAATAACCCTCAGTCAGGAAAAATATACGTTTTCACGCTTCAGTAGCGAATATAAGTCCTAATGACACTGAGTGCATTTGGCTGCTTGAATAACCCCCATGTATTCCACTCCTCCAGTCTATTTATAAGGAGAGTGGGGCTCTTCTGGCCAAAAGGACTCACTTCTGACAAATATGACTCACTTGCTAAGCAAGGTGAAGATAAAAGTGGAGGCAGTCTTCACCTCGTTATTCTCGTACTGTGGAGAATCTTCAGGGGGCTGCGAGCTCTGAGGGTAGTTTAGGTAGCTTTGATCTTTCTTGGATGCAGTAATAAGCATAGTGCAGATGAAGAGAGAAGGTATCCATCTTGAAATATGATTTCCCTTTGGTTCTTTAACAAGGCAAAAAAAGAGGTGGGTGGTCAGCTCCAGGGGCTCTGCGGGAAATTCTAAGCTCCCGACAACATGGAGCTCGCACATGCGACTGTGGGATCCGAACAAAGTGGTATTGCTCCAAATGTTCGGGAGGGCCCCTGCAGCCGGGGATCCTGGGAATTATTACTCAAAAATGCATGTGCCCCCCCCCCAACACACACACACACAGTCTGTACATCTGCAAGTCACAAGGTGGAGAGTGTGTGTCGGGAGAAGACAGAACATTTTTAAATCTACATACACTGAGCCATGCTCTGAGCGGTGAGGTTCTGCAAAAAAATAAAAAAACAAATAATGACACTGTTTTAATTAATCTCCCCTCATGCATATGCAAATATACAGTACATGCATTTTTAATAGTACGACGACAGCGTACACTCATGCAGGGATTTTAATTTACTTGTTGATGGGCAGACGCTGTAAATATGGTGAATTTCTAACCAACGGATATCATCATGAAACTTCCCCGGTTGATTTCTCATTAAGACGATGACTTGTGTGTATTACAAGTTTCTTCACATGTAACCCTGTCTGTGGTGTGATACAACATCGTTATGTTGCCACATGTCGTTAAAAAAAAAGAGGAAAAAAAAGTAATTTATTCTACTTGAAACCAAATTCGAAGCACCCACAAGTGTTAACGAAATTGGAAAAATGTAATAAAATGTATTATTGACGTGATTTGAAATGATACATTTCACTATTTTAAGCTTAAATTTGGATATATTTTTGATTTGTGGCATTGAACGTGAAAATGTCTGTTGATACTGTTTTTGGCAGTAACTGGTATCATTCTGGTGATTTTTTTCAAGAAAACACACAGTACCTTCCAACACACCAACATGTTGTTGGGGTTCGTAGGTTTAAGGATCCAAATGAGGCCGGATCCAAATTCTTGGATCGTTCGGTTGATATACGAGAGGCTTTAACATTTTGGTTACCTTCTTTGATGACTCAATAAATCAGAAAAAGACTGTCAACAGCCATAAAAGTATATATTTCTGCCACGTTTTTATAGGGATCAAATGTTCTATAAATCACATGAATGATTTGCACAAACCTCTCAGTAAAACCCTTCAGAATACAATTTATTGAATATAAAGCTGGAACGTTTGGCATGTAAGTGCTACTGACGTCCAGATTTCTGGCTCAGGGCACCAAAAAGAAAAAAAAAACAACCTAATCGTGAGAAAACTGCTATTATTGTAAAATTCCATAATTTCTGTTTTTGGCAAAAATGGTGACAGGGTAAACATTTTAATTAAAATATATCTCTGTGAAACTCCCCCAGTTGTTTAAATATGCATATGAGACAATTAAAAATGCACTAATTTGCATTTGTTTCCAGAACAGAAATGTGAACGTTGGACGAAGCCTTGTTTCATTCTGCTGAGTTTATACATATCATTTTGGAGATCCTCTTTTTTTTATCACTCCATTAATCCGAAAATAGTCAACAGCCACCACTTTTAGGGATCAAATGTTATATAAACCAGGTTATGAATTATTTATGGGCAACCCCTATTCATGAACAATTCTTATGATGGGAATAAAACCGGAGAGTTTGATGTGAGCGCTGCTGAAGAAGAGATTTCTGACTCAGAGTGTGAGAAGATAAAGACATGCATTGTAAAAAAAATGACAGACAATTTCTGTGAAACTTCCCCAGTCTTACTTTATGATAAATATGTTTTTTTGTGTCACAAGTTTGCCTTATATTTTCTGTTATGTGCCTGTTTGCACTACTTTGCATCAACAAAAGTCTGAACTAAAAACACCTAAATGTGTATTTTGCGCATTTCCTCTCTACTAGTCTGAGAGAAAAAAATATATATATAGCAAAATAACCCCAAATCTCAAAATTGACCAGTGCTTGAAAAAAAACCACCTTCAAAGAGATCTTTTTGAAAATGGCAAAATGGTGTCTTTAAAACACTTTCCCTCAGCAAGAGTGAATGCTCGTCGTCCCTCCGGCTCGGCTCTGAAGCGGTTCAGAGGTCAGCCCGGGAGGAGAAGTTCATGCACCAGCAGAGAGCAGTGTTGTGGCAGCAAAGTCCTCCCCCATCATGGCTTAATGATTTAGTATGCAAAGAGGGAGCAGAGATAGTCACATATCTCATGCTTTTTTCTCTTTGTTGACAGTGTTTTGACTCCAAAGGCTTTTTCATCAGGTCAGATTCATGAATGACACCCTCAAAATGTTTCCTGAGAGAGGCTGTGAAAGGAAGATTAAGCCTTCAGAAATCCTGTCAGGAGACTAGCTACATACCGACGGAACAACTCACAAATTCACTGTTTGCTTTCCAATGTAAAGCAGGATGAGTGCTCCAGGTAAAAACAGGCGAATAAGTGTGTCTGACCCTGTTGTACAACTCCTCGTTGAAAGGATTTCTGAAAGCATCCAGTCTCCCATCTAGAATATATGTTTAAATCTGCTTATCTTGTCGCCATATTTGTTGAATTTGAACATCTTTATCAAAACAAGACATGTTAAAAATGTTTTTGTACCTATTACAGGCACAAAAAGAGGATCCTCGAGCATTTTTCTTTGTGCTTCCTGTGTGCTGCGCAGGCAACAAAGGCTCCGGAATAGAATCTGAAGACGCTCACAAACCATGAAACATTGTACACACCTGAGTCGAAAATGCCTTTTGGCGGTTTGTGAACAAATCAAAGCCGTGGGTGTCTGACCTTGGCGCGCGCTACCAGCTCCAAACTGGGTCGGCAGTCACCTCTGCTCGTGGAAAAGAAGTCTTTTCCTTCATTTGAGGCGCAGGGTTTGGAATCTAACGCGCCGGGTGGATGCGTCCGCGGGCCCGTGCGCGTCTGCGTGGAGGGCCAAATGACTGCACTTGTTTGCGGTGGAAAGGAGGAAGGCGGTTCATTTTCGTGGCACCTGTGACCTGCCACTGCTCCTGTCACAAACAACTGCCTCTGTGAATAAGGAGGGAGAGAAGAAGATGTATCGTGGCAGAGTCTTTCCCTTTTTTTCCCGTATTTTTATTGTCCAGTCGGCGGCAGACGCATGCAGAGCGACGCCAAGACGTCGTCACGCGGTGTCGGTTTAGGAAAACCTGAGGAGCTGATGGATGATTTCCACCCATCAGCTCTCTCCATATTTTCCACTGATTTTTTTTTACTAATAGTCATTATCAGTCCAACCCTCCCCTCCCTGCACAATGCCCACATATACATCACTTTGCACTGTATGGAGAATGGTCGGCAGGAGTAAGGAGCCGAACCATGAATAAATCAGAGCAAAGTAATTCAGTCCTTCAACCACCTGCCTCCCCGATGAACAAACACAGACACATCCCTGAACATGCCCAGGGGCTCTTATCACATCCAGCTGTCAAGCGGGTGCTGATACATCGTCCAAGTTCTGTGTTCGCGTTCTGACACCGTGACCTCTCAGAATAAATCTTTATTCGTCCGAATGAGTCAGGTGTTTACTGCGTTTTTTTGAATTTACAGGGGGGGGAATTTCCATACAACACAAAATTTGTCACTCGCCTCCTCTCGCATTTATACTGTGTGTGGGTTTGAAAGTGTACGTCAAGCCCTATAAGGTGTTCATGGTGGCTCACTGAGGGGCGATTCAGCGAGGACGCGCGCCGCCGTTGCCAGCATTTTTCCTGCACTTGTGTTTTTTCACCGCAGACTTTTCACAGATTTCCTATTACAAATTAATCTTTCCTCTCCTTTTTTTTGGCTCCTCACCAACAAACTGTGATCTATTCCCAAGTCCTGCTACCAAACAAAAAAAAAAAAAGAAGAAAAAAAAAAATGGAAACAAAGCTGCATTTCTGGTAACCTTGGAAACTGAAGTCTTGTTTTTGAAAAAGGCTGGAGTACAGTTTCTCCCAAAATTCAATCATGTCATTAAAGTTGTCATCAGATGTGGTCAATCAGCCGCAAATACAGTGGAAGCTCACATGACCATTCATGTACAGGAACTACATCAGCCCGGACACCAGGGTGAAATGGAAGCAATTACGTTTCTGCAGATATGTTCAGGATTGTACGTGTCGCAGGCTACGTACCGTATGGACACGTCTACAAAACGTTTCACATCATGTCCGCAGCTCACGGTCATTACCTGACTTTCTTGTCTCGAGGTGGAGGATGATGGTGGCCACAACACTGCCGAGCCAAGTCTCAGCATCTTTAAGTGTGAGACATCTAGACGTGTTTAATGGCATTTCAACAATAGTTAAGCGTGCACCACTGGATCATTTAAGAGAAACCTCAGGAAAACTTCCAACCGTGTTTGTCACAAGACCTCGGGACGTCTCCAGTCGTGTTTTTTTGACGACCAAAACCAGTATTTTCGTCCGTAACACGTTATCCCAACTGTAGCCGTAGCGGTTTTCGTGCCTAAACCTAACCAGAGCGGGAGCATTGTGAAAGAACAGGCATTGAAACTTGATCGTAAAGAAACTTTTATTCTGGAGTTCTGTCCAGACGTAAACATGAAAGTTTGTGAATATCTTCACCCTGGAAGGAGTGAAGTGTAAGTTTTCATAGATACCCACACACTCACGGACAGGATCTTATACTCTGTGTTCTTGCAAGTAATGTATTCTCTGCAAAAAATCAGTTGAAAGAGGAATCAATAAACGTCGGACAAAAAAATCACTTAGGACACACAACTGAACTGGCTGAAGGACTACTGTCCTCCGTAAGCTTCTTATATTCCCTTTGAAATCGATTCATTAGATTTGCCTCGGAAGGGGAGAGGGATTTGTCCCGCCTTGCCAGTGGGCCTCACTGTTTGTTTCATTCATAATATGTTTGACATTGAAAATTAAAAACACCTACATGAGAAGCGAACGGCGTTTAAACTGCGAACATGAATTCAGTGTGAAGACGGCGGTCGGGATATCAATCTCTTCTGCAAAAGTGAATTTTCTTTTTCGACATAATTCACTTCTCATTTTTGTTTGCAGCTAAATAAACAGGATTTAGCAGCTCTGCGGTAATCAATAACATACTTTGCGGACTTAATCCTTATGAAAAAAACAAAAAAAACAGTTAAAATGTGAGTGGGCAGGCCCTCTGATTCTCTGTCTGGCCACAGAGAACATTTCCATTTGCCATATTTTCCGCTGCTGAAAACACTGAGATGAATCCGTTACTTGTAGGATGTGAAAGATTTGGCAGTTCACTGACTCCAGGCAAACTTGGCAGGCGTCACTAGTTTGTGCTCGAGCTCGCTGGAGTCTATCCGCTACTACAGACTCAGGCCTCTCCCCTGACATCCGCCCCGTAATCTTAATGCTGAGTAAAACACACAAATGTTGTGATTCATTAAGATAACACTGCAGCAGAGAATGTGAAATCATGGAAATAACACAAGCTGCTCACCTCGAGCCATTTTTTTGTCGGCTTCCAGGGAAAAGAGGGGAAGAAAAAGGAAAACACGCCGCGACTTGAACGCTCTCAGAAATGTCTTTTGTCCGACGTCCAGCTCGGTGACGACGGGAAGACGAAACGGCATCAAAGGTCATTTTTGTAATTATTCAGACACGGTTCAACGGCATGTGCGGTCACCGCAATCAGCATCATTATCACGGCATTATCAGAGAGAATTAAATGTCAGAGCAACGCAAAACAACACAAGCGCCGTACACACACACACACACACACACCACAAACGAACCAGCAGGTGAAACACACATTGTCAGTCATACATAAAAATACATATATGAAGACATCGAGCTAACTGAATAAGTACACTCACGTCTGCAAAATACATCTCTCCCAAAATAGAGAAAAAGTT
Organism: Diplodus sargus; assembly: GCA_903131615.1. NCBI lineage: Eukaryota > Metazoa > Chordata > Actinopteri > Spariformes > Sparidae > Diplodus > Diplodus sargus. Next base: position 5,123,446 of record CAEMYA010000126.1, read on the forward strand.
TGAAAGAAATAAAATAATTCACGTGGGTTCCATCTTTAATTATAGCGGCAGACAGCGAGCTACTGTCAGGGGTGCCTCTAAATTACCAGCACGCAAGAATAAAGTTCTTTTTTTTAATTTTGAATATTTGAATTCCCCCAAGACTCCTTCGCAAAATTAAATTTGGAGACCCTCCGACTTGATTTCAAACTGGAAGTGATAGAAAATAGAAACAGAAGAAGCTGCTTCTGAGAGAGAAGAACGACGACGCAGATATCTCAGAACCGGAACAAAAAACAAGATTCTTCCTACCAGGGGCAGGTCGAAGTTCTTGGTTCGTTCGTAGGGGTTGTTTTCAGGGTAAAGTTACTTTAAGTCAACCATTAAATGCATGAATATTTTGCTAAACATCCCATTACAGACTAAAAGAGAGATTAGGCTATAAAATATTTAAATCTTAGTTGCCCCTATGTGTTTTTTTTTCAAACATCCAAACCAGCCTTTACGCTGCTACGTATATTGCGTTGTGTTACACAACTGGCCTCTCTAACCATTCACCAAACATGAATTAGCTTTCTAATCAGTGCAGCATGACCGTGTGTGCTGCTGCTTTTCAGTCTAGTTCTTATCCTGTGAGTTATTATCATCACATTCAGACAAGATGTCTGATTTTTGTTATGATTTCATTTTTCAAAAGGTAAAGCGATTCTTCAAAACAGCTGGGCATTGAAGATTTTAGCAAACGCAACCCAAACAACTGCAAATGTTAAGAGTTGTTGCCGACTATTTTCAGCTGAGTTTCATGCGCTTTGTTTCAGCAGGAAATGACAGGATGGAGTGACAAAGCCTTCTGGTGCAGTAATTATGACGGGAGGCGAGGAGGAAGTCAGACTTTAACACCGGAGGCTGCTGTTCATTTTCCCTGCTGTTCAAGTTGCCGCCTTTTTTAAT
>CAEMYA010000126.1:5124407-5151733 GCA_903131615.1 Diplodus sargus
TTTTTTTTTTTAAAGCATGACTACTGCACAACCTCAAACATGTATTCATTCCTTTAACCACGGCGATGAAGCCCAAACCATCATCCTTCCCTTCAGCTTCCCTTTGTGACAGACACGTCAGATCGTTAAAAGGCTTGTACTGTTTTCAGTTGTCCTGAAGGAGACGGAGACACAAAACATTTACCTTTAATTTGGAGGACTTGTTGGATTTATAGAGTTGAAGCCGAACCTGCAGTATTACTGTTGCCAGTACTGTTGCTATGACATGTGTTAGCAACATGGCTACTGCTGCTAGCTTCCTGGCTCCAATCCAAAGCAAAAAAAACAATCTGCGAGAGTTTTAATTTGACTGAGGGACCCTGATCTCAGCGGTGTGAAAAGGCAGGATAAAACACCTCGTTTCATTAATAAGTTGCCAATTATTGCTGCTCACTGATGACATCATAATAATGCCGGTACTGTACTGCCGCTGTTGTCCCCTGTTGCTCCGACCTTAGCTGGGGAGTGCCACCATTTCTCTACAGTAATCACGCTGTGCAATCAGTGTCGACTTCAGATTGGTGAGTTAAAGCAAACAACTCGTGTATTTCCACCTTTATATCTGAGAAGTTGTGTGTAGGGAGGAGGAACATGTCACCCGTGCGTCCATGTGGCTTGCTAAGGTGTTTTTAATCATTTTTGGATGACTGGAGATTTACGGCACCGAGGCGTCTATTACATCAGGCCTCACAGGGAACACTAGTAAGCTACGTGTCTTTGAGCCTTTTATTGGATTTGTTGACTGTAAGAGAAATACAAAATATCAGCCACCATATTCTCTGATCTATTTTTAAGTGCTCTGTATAACATGTATCATAAAACCCGCCTTGTTCTCCATTTATTCCTTCCCCCCCAACATTATGACTCCCACGATAGCCACATTTTCCCATGAGCTCCTAAATCCTGCTGACCCTCTTGTCCCCTCAGCCTCTGTCCACCCCTTTACATGACTGTTTTGACATAAAGACGTAATCTCAAGGGCAAAGAAACAGAGTCACCTGTGCAATGAAATACGTCTAAAGAAAATCTTATATCCCTGTTGCCTTTATATATCTTAATCTATGACACGATACCGCAGCATGCAGCACTTTATATGTAAACAGTCCGAAACAGGACGTACCTGGGGTGTGTTTCTGTGCTCCTATCTGGATGTGATATGCTGTACTTTTATTTCCGCACTCGCAAGCAAAAGACACGTTTCTTCCCCTTTTGCACGCAAAAGCTAGACAATAAAGTATATTCTATTCTACACAGATGTTATTAGATATTGTTTACGCCGCAACACAGCGCACCGACCCGGTCCACAGATCTGATCAGACGCATTTCAGCCTCTCCCTCGATTTATAAGCTTTGCATTGGTGTCACACATTTCATTTTTTTTTTTCCCAGGGTACAGTACACAGGGGCATGATTACCTCTCTACCTGTGTGATGGAGACATTTCCTCCATGACTTGAGGTCCCTTCATGCTTTCATTACAACACAACCATACATCTTCCCCCCGTATCTTGAAGGTGTTCGGGGAGTGCGGCGGCCATCTGGGGAAGCATACAGACATACAACACTGCATCATTTGTGGCAACCTATCAACAGCCGCCTCACCTTTTTAATGCTGATTTAGAGGGAGAGGCGAACGGTTGGGTGGAGGTGCGGATGATACCATCCCCTTCACACCGGGCCCACGGAACAAAAGAGACCGCTGAGACCGAGCCTCTGCCAGGAGACACATGAATCATCTCTGACAAGGCTCCTCCCCCCGCGGTGTTGCCGCCATGAATTATCTACCGCTGTACAGGCCTTGATCAATTAGTCAATCTCTCAACTGCGGCCCTCAATTAACAAGGTGATTCCCAATGCTGCCGGCTCCTAACATGTTGTGCATTACTTGACGCTGCCAATTAAAGCGGTGCTCTGCTAGTGCTCTCAGAGCTGATACGGGTAAGTATACTGAGGGATTCATCTATAACCACTCTGCGCCTGTGAAGCTGAAAATGAGGGAGTAGAAAGCATCTCTCTTAGATTGATGTGCTCAGGGATGCTGTTAGAGAATTGATTTTGTTATAAATTCAGAGAGAAGGTGCCAATCACCTGTGTTGGCAGCCGAAAACACCCAGTCTGAACAGAATGCGAAACGAAAGCAGGGGTAAAAGGAGATATCTACGGGTTCAAACAGAATACAGATTGGCAGTGGGATGTGTGGGCCCCCGGTGCTCCTGAGCAACATACCACTACCCTAAGTCCACTCCAATAGACCGTTGCATGTGTCAAGGGGACTCTGGTGCGTGAGGCTAGCTGTAATTGGAGCAATCTGTTCCCTTGGCCTGGAGCTGCAGAGGCTGTTACATGTTTGAAGTCATAACCCTGGCAAGGTGTCCTCCATTTCCCACCGCTGGTGAGCTGCGCCGCAACTTGTCCAAGAAGCTCCAACCTCTGCACGCTCTCCGCTGCACCTAAACGCCCTTTGACATTTGCACTCATATATTGCCGGGCTGCTGCCGTCTTGTTTGAATGCTCGGTCTATCTCAATTCCAGTTTCTGTCTGCGAATTATAAAGATAATTTGAAGGTAGTAAAGTTACAATCCACGGGTGTTTGGCCGCTTGCTGAACAAGGTGCAACTTTCCCAATAAACTAAGTGCTTCCACTCTCAGTTTACGACATGGTAAATATGATGTTAGCGGTTGATTAGCTTAGCTTAGCAGAAATACTGGAAATAGAGGGTTTACAGCTTCGCTAATCAAAACTTTGGTGAAAAAAACTCACTAGTAAAAATAATAGCATCACTTTGCTGTTTCCCTATTTCTACTTTTATATGCCAAACTAGCTAGCTGGCTGATGGTGGTAGCTTCACTGAATCTAGATTTTTATGGCTTCATGTAGAAACATTTTATTTTATTATCATTAGGTTTAGACCAGCTACGACCACTTTGTATTATCTGTCAAACGCACAGTACACACCCCCTTTTCCTATAAATTTGGTTTCTTCCAAAAGTTGGTGGTGTGAATGTAAGCACACACACAGAGCGTGCAATCGCACATGAGAAAAGATGTAGTGACTGCAGATGTGTTGCTAAGGAGGTCAGTACAACAATCTCTCTTTCTAATGTGCAAAAAGTGTAATGCAATTATTTTCTTTTTACCTTTGGTCGGAGTGCAGCTAGCTGTTTTCACCTATTTCCAGTCTTAGGACTAAGCTAGGCTAACTGGATTTAGTTCCAGCAACATATTCGTAGTACCTGCACAAGACTGGTATCAATCCTCTCATCTAACTCAGGGCAAGAAAGTGATGCAGCGTATTTCTTTGCTGAAATCTAATTAAAAAGGGAAACAACACAGAATCGGAACACTTCAAACAATATACATTGATTAGGAAAAGACAGAAAATCTGAAGAAAGGTGAAATGTACCAGGGGCATTTCTGAGAAAAAGAACACTGTCCGTTTCATTTCAATGTATTGTTATGAACAAAGAAAATGTCCCATATTTTCTGAAAATGTTTACCTCAGTGCACCGTGCCTACAAATCAGTGTCCCATTCACCGGCCATGAAAGAGCTCCGTAATTTGCCTCTTGATGAAATCATGAAAGCTCTTAAGCGAATCAAAATTTCAAACAGTGACCATTTCCAGGCCTGTCTCATCTGCATACTGTAGGTGTTATTTGTTTGACACTTGTGCTGCACAGAGAGACATCGTGGGGAAGTATATGGAGGGAAAATGTCCTGCAGGTCTCAGGTGATCTCTCTAGAAGTGCTAACCCATGTAATAGAACAACTGTGTTCTCTCTCAGCTGGAGAGCCTGCGACACATGAATGGCCACTCAAATCCTCGCATTAATATTGGAGTTGATAGACTCCCATCAAAGCTGCTGGGCCAGATGCATTACATTTCCTGGCTCATTGAAATAGCTTTTCACCCCCCCCCCCTCATTCTTTTTCAAATTAGACATGCTTTGTTGAAGGAGCGTCTTCCTCTGAACAGAGATGAGGACTGTAGATCTCTTCCAGAGCTGACTGCTAAAACAATCCTGCTTACAATGTGATACATCTGCCTTTGTCTTAAGTGCCCGTGATTCTTTCGAAAAGACGGGAGCGTAATTTGAGGTAATGGCCGGCTCCGGCACCTCATTCTGCTCTTTTAAAATAGGCCCGAACAAGCAAGAAGAAGAATCTGGTTCGAGGGTTATTTGTTTCTCCGGTGTCGTGCTCCCAGTGATCCATAGGGTGCCGAGAGGGAATCAGTTCAATGTTCCTAATTGCATCATAATGTTTGGCTATCAATCCTTCAATTTGTAGTAAGCTGTCACGCTGTGGCGCTGTCTGACATATAGGAACGCTGCTACCTCTTCCTACAGCGTCTGCAGGTCTCCGTGTGAGGCCATCTCAATCATCGTGCACATGTATCCCCGCGTGGCCCGAGTCGTACATGACAGCCTGCATAATTGCAGAACTCCTGCGGGTCTCACCGGGCCCGACGAGGACAAGTGGGGAAAAGGTTTCTTTCAGTAGCTGCAGATATTTTTCTAATCAAAAGAGAATATTACAGGTGTGATGAGAATAATTACATGTAATTAGCACACTGCTGCTCTGAGCCATATGTACGGTTTCCCCCCCCCAAAGTGCTAAATTAGGACACCGCGGATTGCCTCGCCTTTCATCCAGCTTGTTTCTTGCCTGCTACGTGCTAATGTCACATCATCATATACATCACGACTTGAAACCCGTTTGTCGGATTTGGATGCGACGACAGCTTGATCACATAAAAGCAAAAATATCAATTAAGTCGGACATCAAACAGGAGCGAGATCAAAGTGTATCGCGGTGGCATAAAGCAGCACCTTTAGGGTTTAGACAAACTTCTGTTAGCTGTCTCAACCGCACCCTCGTAAATGGCGTTTAATGGCTGCAGCAGGCAGCTGTTTTCTGCTAAAAAGCTAAAAAGAAATCCGCTGCACACAACCTGCCAGGCACCAAATGGCAGAGACAGTTAGCGACTATCTGGTGAACAGTGATTGAGCCAGATATTTCCCTCAGGTGATGGTCAGCACCAAAGACCAGGTGGTCAGAAAGGTAACTCCACATGAATGATAATGTTGTTCTGTAACAGCCGGATGTGGAAAAAAAAAAGCAACAGTTTCTTAATCAGTTTGTTATATTAACTTAAATTTGTAAGATATGGACAGAATTTTAGTTTCATTTAAAAGGAGACGTTGACACCTACTATAGTCAGCATGCTAACCAGCTAGCCCTGGCCTGTCCGGTCCTGTTTAGCTTCAATGTAAATTAATAAACAAAATGAACATCTAAATATCAAGAAACAGATACTCAAAACAGAAAATTGCAATCGCACATGATCTTAATTCAACTTTCTCTATTTTACTGAACTAAGAGCAGCATAATTGCCCCATTGCTTCATTGTAAAACACATTTCAAACCTGACATAAGCACCTATTTGCTTAGTTTTGCTAGTTAGTCGATTCGCTCGACTCTCTCTTGGTCTATTTGGCAAACCTAAGCACTATTCGCTCCACGGCTAACTGAGCTATGAGCTTATTAGCTAACGGTAGCTTGCTACATCCAAAGGTAGCTATCATGACACACAGTTGTCGGTTACACTTGTGATACGCTGCCCTCTATATTTTTGGAGCTCCCTTTTGAATTCTGGCTGTACTTCACAAATTCTACCTTTTAAAAGTAATGAATGATATGTCACTATTGTTGACACAGCCTGTTTTAGTTCCCTGCAAGTGCGCAAAAATCAGTTTATCAGTGATAGATCATAATAATTGGGGTGTCACTAATCCTACACTGCATGGGAGAGATGATCCAGACTACAAACAGGAGGCCCACGTGTTGAATTTGAATTGAGTGTCTGCTTTGCTTCCCAAAGGTCATGCAGTCATATTTCTATTAACCGCAACACTGTTTTGTTCTTTTCCACCATGTTCTCACACCTATAACTTATATAGCATCCCAGCTGTCAGAGGAAGGATGAATCTCTCATTGAGTCGTTCCTCCTGAGGGTTTTGCTTCTTTCTTCTTTTCGCTTGTCTTCTTCCAGAACTCGGACTGGATGGGGAACAGTTTGCCGCTGCGAGTCTGTAGAGTCCGCTGAGACATTTTATGTAATATCGGGCTGCACAAATAAACTTGAGTTAACTTGACTTCACAAGGCTTTTCCTCTGGGTGCTTCAGTCTCCTCCAGAAGGCCGGGCCGACGGCAGCCTCTGACTTTTCCACATGTGTGAATGCGAGTGTGAAAGTGTGTTAGCCTGCGATAGACTGCTGACCCGTCCCTGGTGCACGCAGCCTCTTTCTGAGCCTGAGCAGAGAGGAAGAGGCAGGTACGGACACTTGACTGACGGATGGATTAATAGAGGGTGTGACACCATTCGTTGGGTGTGCTCTCACTGCTCAGAACCTGGGCAGATGAAATCTGCCATGTTTCATGTGGCAGATGGTCGGACGTAACGACCGAAGACTCTGTGAGCTGGAAAAGCAAACACATTAATTTGGTTTACAATGGAACGACGAAACAGATCCAACGCGGCGACTCACTGGTTCGGTTCATCCGACAGGCCGTCGCGGGCATTATCATTTTTGCGTCGTTGTGTCACATCATTTACACATGAGATTTGTCAGATCACATGCAGCAGCTGGCCTGAACACAGAGTGCCAGTTCAGTACAAGTCATTTATTGTATTCTACCATGCACACACAGTATTTACTGTGTTGTTATATGTTATTATGTAAATATAGATAGATTTATATAGCTAGATATCTGTTTTGATAGTATACAGTGTTTAGGTTGCATTCTGATTTGTTCAGTTTTGGTGTATTTTGTAATTGGTTGTGTTTTTTATAGAAAATAAGAGTGATATTTGGCTTCGCTCTCTAATGTAGCTCATTCAGGATTTCCTGCCTGACTTGTTCATATATAAAATATATATTCATGATTAATTTAAGAAAATACCATGAATCCAAATATAACAAGATAACTAATCATCAGTTAGTGTGAACCCTCTCCGGGTGTTTCTCTCTTCCGTAGAGGGTTTCCTCCGCTTTCCAAAAACATAGTCTGCACTTCACACTAAACTCACCGTAATGAGAGCGTACCTACTCCAAAATGTAGAGTGGAACTCATTTCAGCATTTTGCTGAGACGACTCCTTGGTGGGGGATATATTTTTTTTTACCAGTGGCGCACTGGCGGATGTAGATCTAAGTCACTGCTGGAGCCATTTTGTGCCAAGATTAGTACAAAGGCCAAACAGCAGGATACCTGGTAACTCGTAACCAAGTGTAGGAACTGATTTCAGTCCCAACCTTAATCACAGTTTTATTATATTAGGAAGCAGCCCTGCAAGTTTCCATCATGTTTTTTCGTCCTCAAACTATAAAACAGCGCGGTCTCAAGAGTCTTAAATCTCAGTGCATGCTGGGATGTCTGCTGATATACTAATCCTGCGACTTGATGCGCATAATGATACTTAAAGCTTCATTTCCACACATATAGAGTTAGTTTTCAATTTACTGCAGCTTATGTTACAAATTTGCTTCTGTTTATCATGTTAATCACATTAATTTAATTCAGATTTTGTCTGGGATGTTTAAAAACGCCCCTTTGTTAATCTCAGTGTCCATTGACGATTTCCACTGTGTTGATTATATGAGTATACGGAGAGTACAGGGAGGTTTTGCAAAATCTTCATCAAAAAAAGCTTCTATGAACCAAATGTACCTGCTAAACTGCTTCAGTGGAGAAGCTCGGAATCTGTGCGAGATAATGTGATGAGCCACTGAAAGGCAGATAAAACCCGTAGTTAGTTAAGGCTAGAATAGAGAAGGCTGGTCTAAGCGTAATATAAGGAAGGTTTAAGGACACTGAGTGTAGATTTATATCTTCAAATATTATCCTTTACATAAACGTATCTGATGAAAAGGATGATTGATGGCGCCGCTCGCAGAGGCCTGCCCTGAGCACAGGATCAGTCAGGATCGAGAGCGCTCTTTCTGATTCCTGAGGTGTAAAGCTGCTCTAATAGCCGCCATAACTACACCCGCATACTAAAGAGACTCTTTTATTCACCCAAATTACTGTGCAGAGGTGTCCAGAAATATCACTCACGCAGCTCAAATTTGCAGTGAGAGGTAAGTTAAATATACCTTCCCCCCAAAACATAACTGATTTATCAGTAATCCGTTAAACAGGCCAGACAAGATCCAAGGTGGTGGTGGATAGCATGACCAACGAGCCCTGACAAGACACGAGCGATCACTCGCAACCTTTATCCTCCTCAGAAAAAAATCCAAATATGCAGACTTTGGTCTATTCAAATTTTGCAGGCTTTTGAAATAGGAGGCTCTCACATTTAGTCTTATTTCTATAAAGCAAAGCCCAGGACTTGATGTCATTACAAGATAAGAAAACCCCCTCGGATTCAGCAGAACTCGCTTTTTTTCTAAAGAGGTGAGCGTGAACATGTCATATGTCAAAGATACTCTGGCCTTTCTTGTGTGGTGCTCATACTGTGTTGTTGGTGAATCCTGCCTACGTCTTTTTCAAATATTTTCTTTTATACACGACCCGCCATCGTTACGTTTTTAAAGACTGAATAACGGCAGCAGTGAAATATGACCGAGGAATTAAGATGAAGGCACACTTTATCTGTAGCTGCTGCCGTTATGGACCGTCAATTAATTTGAAGGTCACCTATTCTCTCTTTTTCACAGGTTTTCTTGTGTTTTCTAAGTAGCTCTTTTGTGCACGACATCAGTTTATAGAGGTGCTTGTTCGGCGCTTAATGGATCTCTGTGAATCAGCCGGCTGTGGTATCAAAATGTATGTGACCAGGAGTTATGGGGCCACAAACTTTTACTGGTGCCAAAGTCTAATTTTCAATATTTCTCTCTTGTCATTTTTTAAACTGTTGTATTACTACCATCTTAGTCCAGCTTAATTATTAATGCAGCGTGTCCCCTTTACTACACCATGTGGGCTTGCCGGTGCACTCCTGTTTATTAATGTATAAATGCTCTGTTATTTGCACACTGGTGTTTTAATGACTGCTATGAAATCCTATGAAGTTGTGAAATTGTAAACATGGCTTGCAAATACACCAATACATGCATAATTCCGTGTTATTTCAAAGAGCCGGCGAAACTGACACTCGGAAATTTCTAGAAAATAAAAAAAAGCCAGGCTCCCATATGTAGCTTCAGCTTTGAGAGCAACACAGTTTAGTGTATTATTTACAGGTCATGAAGCCTGAACGCTGAGCATGAATAATAACAACCAACACCATCTGGGGAACTTCAAAGTTTCACATTAGCCAGTAATGAACATTAGTGTTATAAAGAGGGTCACTGAGCAAATCTAACTCACACAGAGTGTTCCTTCATTCGACGCACCCTTCGAGGAAGCAGCAAATGCTGCAATAAACCAGTGAATGAGTATCAGCTTTATAGCATGTGGATGAAACCACATCCATTATGAACGCTGTGGCTGTGGCTCCCTGCCCCGATCCTAAACTGCTGCGACTAAAAATCCAGACAAATGCTGAAACGCGCTGCACAACACAGAAAAATACGTCTGTTTGGACCCAAACAAAAACCTGATGATTAGCAGGCGGAAAGTGACGCGTTGTTAGAAGCATGCGAGGTTCAGGACACCTAATTCAATACCCAAAGAGCATTTGTAGGCATGAAATACACAGATACACACACAACAACAGGAATATATTTCCATGTAAACAAACAGATTTTAAAATGACATTAGGCTGATTGGCCACTACAGCCCAGCTACAGGGGAACAGGTTGTTGGCTGTATCAGAACCTCTGTTTGGATTGGACAGTCAATCACATGACCATTAAGTGAAAATGATCTCAAGTGAAATTGAAATAAAAGGATATAAATGATGCAAAACAAACCACAAAAGACAAACAAACAAAACAAAACTACAAAGAGATGCAACATGATGCAAAACAAACCACAAAAAAGAGATCAGGAAAAAACAAACTACAAAGAGACACTGAACAACTTCAAAGAGCTGCATAATGATGCAAAGCAACTACAAAAAGAGCTAAACAAATACAAAGAGACACAAAAATATGCAAAACAACAAGAAAGAGAAGTAGAACAACTACAAAGAAACAGAAAAAATGAAAGCAAAGGATATTTACATGTTCAAGCCTTGCAGTTTGGTTATCTTGCACCATAATTCATGTCAATAGCAGCTATTTATCGATTTAATGACATTATTATACATTATAAAAATGTTAATTTGACATTTGTTTATGATAATTATACACTGAATAGACAACATAACTTTAGTTTGTTACTGGAAATAACCAGGCCTTTAAATGTGAGTCACTTTCACCCTCCTTTAAATCTGCACGTCTGCCCCCCTCCTCCCAAAACTTTCCAAAGCAGCCCCTGATTATAAATAGGCAATAGGTCTCAACTGCTGAGGCTAAGTGATGGTATTTTTCTGTTTTATGTCGTATTTGCACACTGACACATGCCGGCTCCGATGCTGCCGTATCGATTCAGATCGAGAAGCTCCGCATCTGCGAGGTGTGTTGGTTGAATACTGAGCAGCGCGTATTTGGACATGATTCATCCTACTGTATCTCCAAACGTGTGTGCTTGAACTTGTTTGGTATCATAGCTCTGACAGAAGCCTCCCGTGCGGCAGCAGATGTGCGAAAATAGTCTCCGTGTCGCGAGAGCCGAGCAAGAACAAGAACAAACTGGTATGTTTCTAATATGTCGGGTTCGCTCTTGTCTCCCCTCGCCGAGTGCTCTGCAACAACTCAAAACGATGCATTATTTATGCGTATGTGATTTTCTTTCTCTTCCCGTCTCTCCATGAAGAAAGATGACTTCATGTACAAATGCTCGAGGGCAGTGCCACGTCTTTTAACACTTCTTCTTCTTCACACATGCAAATGGAAGAAATGTAACTGAAAGTGCAGCTGTGGGTTTAGAAACAACGCTGAAAAATGCTCAAAAAAACAGAACATATAAACATCCATATATGGCTGAATTATACATTTGCCTTAGAGCCATCTTGCTCAAAAGGAAGCATCCCTTTACAGTAACGCCAGGAGTCCTCTGCTTTCCCGAACTCCTGATCTGGGACCTCAAGATACATATCGTCTGAGCTTCAGCACAACAAGCTCTCTGCTGCAGAAGACTTTTTTTACTGATTTCATCCGTCATCCAATCCGTGCTTTGACTGCAACCTGAAGGACGCAGCATCCATCCCGATGATTAGTTTGGTGTTGGACCCATACTTTGTGGCAGCGAGGAAATCAAGGCTGCCAAGCGAGCTGGATTGGTCTGCGAAATCCCGCTGTCTACTATCGAGGGCTCTCAGAGGGAGATCGAACGCGATGACAAGGACAAGATAAAGTTGCATTTTGTGCTAATTGTGTGATTACTCCAGAGCACCGGCCATTCTGCTGGAGAGGAATGAGCCGCGCCTGTGCCGCAGTGTGATGTCGATGCCATCTCAGAGGACAGGAAGCGGTCGTTCCTCCGACACCTGATGCAGGAGGAAGTGCGAGCAGCCGTTACAAGAGCTACACGCCAGTAGGAAGAAGCATCAAAGTGCAGGAAGAGGATGGAAGCAGGCGATGGTTCGTAACATCTCTTGATCTCGGCGCTCATCGGCCAGGCCTCATTGTGTCAAGCTCATGATTCAGTCAGTTTATATTGTCTCCCCCCGTCTCCCCGACTTCGTCTGCTGAGCGACTATTATGCCCTCTGTGCCTGAGAAGAGAAAGACTGTAAGACATCTTAAGCTCTAAGTGCTGGGAGGAGAGAGTCATCACTGGTGTGACAGCCAGGTGCTGAAGGCGAGATACTCCAACCGGCTTGGCATGACTCCACTTTCATCAGAGCGGGGGAGAAGCCACAGCCGAGAGGGTCAACCGAGCAGTTTAAGACAGGCAGTTCAAAGAGTCTGCAGTATTTTCAGCTCAGATTCACATTACTGTGACCGCGCTGAGCCCAAACAATGTGCTGCCGTCTAAAATATCAGCACAGGTAGTTAAAGTGAGCTGGCTGTGTCCTGGGAGAGGAGAAGGAGACCTGATGATGAGATGATGACTGAGCATCAGGGCATGACGGCTCAGCTAGGAGTGATGTACACAGTATGTACTCATCAAGGAAGGTCACACAGTCGTCTCCCCACTAACACAGCGGCCTCCTGACAGGCCTGGATTAACCGAGCAGGCATGCAGGACACCTCTCCCTCTGGGAAGTGGACCACCAAGAGGGAGGTGGGTGCACAGGGTAGCAGCTCAGGGATCTGTAGCGGGATCATTTGTGAAAGTCGCCCGGCGGCATCACAGATGTGCACACATGCTGCAGCACAGGCAGCAGGAGCAGGCGGGGTCTTATGATGGTTTTGGATTAAGAGCAGCTATCCATAGATTATACAGGTTGCCTGGACACTTTCCAAGGCCTGATCAATCCGTCTGTTGTCTCGCCGAGAGTGGCTGATTTAAAAAGAGCTGATAAAACACTGATCCTCAGATAGCGTCCCTGATTATGTGCTTAACTCGGGGAGCAAAAATCTGTGCACTGCAAAACAGTTTGAAAACACGTGTGTTATATATAGAAATTAATTATCACTCAGATAATTCAGCAGGAAGGAAGTAGTCGATATTGAACAAGTGATTATTTGGTTGGGATAATATGAATATTTCAGTGGTTAAATATAACTGAGTGTAAATAAAAGAACTTTACTTGATTACATATTTAAAGTGCTTTATTAATTTAATGCATTGATATTTATTTAGGGACTTTTATGTCACACTCTTCAATTCTATTTTTCATTTCAATATTTCAGTCGTTATGAATTGAGATTTTAAATACGTAACAGATGTTCAGTTCATAAAATACAATGCACGTAGAAATTATACCAGTAAAGAATGTAGGCAACAAATTGCTTCACCACGACCAACTACATTACTGTGGAGAAAAAGACGAACCGACAAAGAGAAAGGGAAAGACACAGACTTAAATATGCGAGGGAGGGAAGGCTGATAAAAGAAAGGTGAGACTAATCGAGCAATCAAAAGAAGGCGGGAATAAACACAAAGACAGGAAGTGGAAAGTCAAACACAGGAGGAAAAATCTACCAGTATAAAACAGGGAACGACTGAACCAAAAACTGAAACCATAACAAAAACATGATCTTTTTCTAACCCGGACCAAGTGGTGTTTGTGCCTAAACCTAACCAGACATATGCACAGTGCTGTCGCATCATATTTACTTCATTGCCAACATTTATTCTGGTGGAGGGGGGCTGTGATGGAGTTATAGGCGACAAGGCTGGCAAGTCACTGGCTGTGGTTTGAGGCGGCGTTTCAGTATTTGTAAGTGTCACACCACGTTTGTAGCAGCAACACAGATATTTTTCTTTAAGTCAGGACTTCTCCAGCCCTGTTTACAGTTACCAAAATATTTTAAGCCAAACATTTTTTTTTATCTAAACCGAACCAAGTGGTTTGTGTGCCTAAACTGTGCACAGTGTTGAGACATGATACGACTGAAACGTTGCAACATACAAAAACGAAAACTCACAACATTCATCCTTGTGTTTGGAGTTATAAATTACAAATTAGACTTATTTAATTACAGATTTTTGAGTTCTGATAATTTATGTTCCACTCTAATTAATAGCTCATTGTTATTCTCTTCCTTACAAATAAAAATATCTCATCATTTTGTACCATCGTGGCTTCCAGCCCTCTTACATGATGCATGGTTGGACAGGGTGACACATTCGGCAGCAAATGTTGTGAGAACAGCAAAGTCCAACTTCTCTTGACGCACTCAGCTTTGCGGCTGCGCGCTGCCAAAGCTACTGGCACCTCGAGCTCCACAGCCTGTGTGTCTTTACAATAAAGACAAGAATCCTCTCAAAGCCCCTGCACAGCTTTAAGCAGAACAACCGCCCTCAGAGAGGCCTGGTGCTATGTAGTCTGCTAATAATACATGTTAGTACAACTGCTTTTTTTTTTTGTCATCGAGAGAAAGATTGGAGCTGCGTTCATGGGATTCATAGGAACCGTAGCAGGCGCCGCTAAAAAGAAAGTGATTGTTTTACACGACTAAGGTCAGATTCTCTTTCAGCGCTTTCATGTGTCAGGGTTGAAAAACTGTATGAATTCAGGCAAACATCTCCAAAGGTGCCCCAGTCTGAGCTCTGAGTGTTCAGACGGCGCCGTATCAGGAGGTTTTTGGCCTCATTCTTTTTCGTACTTTGACTGTGAAATGAGACAAAGGCTGTGATGTTAAGAGTTCACATTGTCAGCTTTGAGCGCTGGAGGGGATTTTCAACCATATCAAATAAACTGTTGAAGAGCCACAGACACTTTTTGCCTTTTGCACTTCTGCCAAAAGTATTTCAACAGATTAAGATTTGATCCCGTTATCACAATCTGTCGTCCTTTTTCTTATCAATTGTTGCTGCAAACTGTCGGATGCTAAGAATGGAAAATTGCCAGAGTAACAACACAATCACACATCAGATGACGTTCAGTATTTTTATCTCTGTACTTTCCCCTCAATGAAACAGTCAAACCTTTACAGGCACAAAAGCCAGCAAGCTGTGTCTGTCGCAAAGATATGATCAGCACTGAACACAAGTCTGTAAAGTAGCAGAAGAGTTACAGATTTTGTGGGAAAGATTTGTGCATGTTAAATACAAGAGACTGTGTTGTGGCTACAGCTCAGAGCAGTTTTATCAAAAGATTAAAAAATCAGCTTTATATTCTGAGCTACAGAAGACTATCCACGCATTAATCCGCCTGGGAAGCCGACTCTTGTATTTTTCTGTATTTTTTTTGTTTTTTTTAAACTAATTTAGCCAAGTCATTCTGAGCCAGAGAGACAGCAGGTCGAGTGAGGCGGAAGCTGAGGTGAATGACAAAAGGGATTTTTGCAGAACAGAAAACAAAACAACCGGTACACTAATCTGTTAGGGGTGCTCTGTGCAGCAGCAGGGTATTATCCTAATGGTTTGCCGTGTGTGTCTGTGTGTTTGTCGGAAAGTCTGCCGAATGTGATACGGTCGCGTGTTGACAAAACCGAGAGGGATGACGTCCCTCAACGTCCAACATTTGAGAATCACAATGATTGGCCTAATGACAGCGATGCCGTAGATTTTTGGTCAACATATTCGCGTAATTGTTGATGGAAAAGTGCATTTAAATATTGATTTGTCTTCAAAGGAACCGTGAGTACATTTTGGTACGATCATAGTATCTATCAAATCATTATGATTGCATTATGTTTGATTTCGGAGAGGACTGAGTAAATCCCTTCGAAACAGTCATTAACAGTAATAGCATCACCAGGGAGTGCCTTTTTTTCTTCTTTTTAATCCTACACATACGCCTGTAAACGCATCCTCTGACTTGAAAGTTAAATGCAACTTTTTCTTTCAATGCAACTTGAAAAAGAATTTATCTGGGATGACGCACTCGGATGTTGCTTTGAAGTGCCTCCGACACAAATCGACACAGATTTCACAAAACAAACCCAAACACTAAAATATTTCTCAGACTTCTACAGAGGTTGACGCCCGAGCCGGTTTTGACTCTCCTGTTTTCTCCGCCACCAGGCCGGTGGCATGAAAGGAACTCGACTAAGGCTCCGCCTGGACAGTCCCGCCCTGACCGGGATCTGCAGTACCAATGCATAGCAGTCTTTTTAACCAATGATATCAAGACAAGGAAGCTCCGCACAATGCAGAGCTGCACTGCCTGGCTAAAACACTCTGAAAGCAGAGCTACGTGAACAACATCCGTCACAAGAAAGCATTACAAAAAACGACTAAATTATGATATTCCACACATTTTTTTTTTTTTTACCTGGCAAGGCTTGCTGAGCACTTGTTCTGTTTGCCTGGAGGGTACAAACCCTTAACTTGTGCATGTGACACACCTGCTGTTCGAGAAAACAGTCACAACTGGATGCTTCCCAGTGCAACCACACACACTCTGCAGTCTTGGCCACTAGTTGTGAGTTTATTGCTCAAGGCCACATCACTGGTGGATAATGAGAGGGAGGCAAATGCTGCTCCTCGCACGGAGCCTGCCCCTCTAACCTTGGGCCTTTGTAATCATATGAATAAACTTCCTTCTGCAACAAGTATGTACATGCACAGTATACAAGCCGATATAGGATGTGAACCATGATGCGCACAGCCACGAGCATTCGTTCCCATAGAATTAACACGCATTCACCTTTTTTGATATTGAGAAATCACAAGGTTGTTGTCTTGCTTACAGAAGGCAAGCGTGTCACTTACTGGGCATCCGGTGGGTTGAAAGCTTGTGGCCCCGTTGATGGCTCAAAGTGATGGATGCTGCAGACAGTTTCATTTTGTTTCACCTGCATTAATGTGAAAGGTATGACTGCAGTTCATTCGCCGACTCACACTCCGAGCCATTAGAGGTACATCAGGGCGCATTAGACCCTCTGATGAAAAGTGAGCGCCACTCACTTTTAAATTGCTCAGTTTTTTTTTCTGTTTTTTCCTCCTCTTGCATGCTGTTTTCCACAATAACAATTCAGGATCATATCTGATATGTAGCCACAAATGCGGAGGTAGATGTGGCCAAAGGCTGTTACTCAGTTGTCTCTTCATCAAATACAAACACATCGATAATTATTCATATTCATGTGAAAGTAAGAGCTGGAGTCACAAAGGAAATTGCAGGCTCCATTGGTGGAGTCATTAGCCTCTAGAGCTCCCGTTGTAACTGCTTTTAATTTATTTATTCTCTGAGACTCAGTGACAGGCGAACCTAGAGTCATCAAAAAGTGCAGTAAAGGGCGCTGAATTAATAAAGGGCTATATGAGCTTTTACCAGAGTTATGAGAAGACTGTTTATTTCCACTTGCTCCTTACTGCTGCACTGCCAGAGCAAGTCGAGCCTCAGCAGTCCCACTGCATCGTACACTACATGTGTTCCTGCGCTGGGCTGGTTTGTTTTTGAGACATATCAATTGTTATTGCAAGAGTGAGACAATAAATTATAGAACATTTTTTTATATGCTGAGCCACTGATAAAATAAATACTTTATGTGCCAACATCAATATCCATTAAACCCTTATTCAGTTGTACTGTTGTGTTATTAAAGGTGCAATATGGAAGGACTGTACATTACTTAATTCACACTCCAGATTTATAGCGGACAGTGAACCACCAGAGTAAAAGCCAACTGCTGTTTTTAATTGTAACTGAGGATAGCAAGTTAGCGCAGTTAGTCGTGCAGCTATTGGCCCTGTTAGCTGACTGGAATCTGCCTGAGCCACGACCTCAGAGGAGTACAGTTTGAAAAATGGGAGTTCAGTACAGAGGTGATTTACAACGGCTCTGATCAGAACTATGACTCACTCAGAAAACACTGCAGGCGGAGACAGGAGAGTTTAGCAAGTATTAGGATTGGTGTTACGAGACAGGAGGGGCCAGGGCTAGCTGTTATCATGCTAACATCAGTGGACATCTTCATCATAGACGTCTCTAATGTGATGTAGCTGTAGTTTCTTCACATTATGTTGATAAAGTTAGTTTAAATGTTAAAGCATCACTTAAATATTCCTCCTCCGAAAGAAGAAAGTAAACATCCACGCTAATGAATTGATAAATGCTAAAGTAGGGGGCGCTGTCACTGCAGAAAAACAGGCTAAATGAAACTCACTATATACACAGTTTAAGCTGATCTGTGAGCAAAAATGAATTTTGAATTAACTTATCTCAAAGCAGAAGAAACCATTTATACTTTAAGCTACAAGCAGTCATAGACCCTTTTTCTCCACTTGATCGACCTGCTCAGTACTCGTGTCAGTCTAAAATATACATTTTACAGGATGTACAGTCCAACACACTCCTCTTCTCCTGTTCAGCCCCTCTCACAGTGTCCAACCATTCAAATTCCAATCCCTTTCAATCAAAACCCCGCGGAGACACTGACAGAGCTTTGAAGTCATTGACAAGGTTTTCACTTTGCAGAGGACGGCCTCTCTGCCTCATGTCATCCCCTCCCCTCCTCCTGCCACTATGTCTTCATGCTCTCACAGGGTCGGCTCACGGGTATCTCCCCGAGTCAGCCCGGCGAACGCCCTGCCGACAGTGACAGAGAACCGCAAAAAATCATTTTGATGTTGAGGGAGAATAATGCGAACTTAATTACCCTGAGCTAATAACTTGAGGCAATTGAGCCAAACCCGGCTCAGTGTCTCCTTCTAATTGTGAGGATGGCTAAAACCTTTTCTGTGTCATTTCGGGTGGTGGTGGTGGTGATGGGGGGTGGGGTGATGCTCAGCCGAAGTCCTGGTTCTGCGGCTCGAGCTGGTATGAACAGGGTGATAAGGACGCCTTCGATGGCGGCGGCTTGTAGACTTTATTTCCTGGTCTGTGACCTCAGTGTGAATAATTACACTGAAATTGTGAGCAGACCAAAGATAATGTGTGTACGGCTAATCCGGTCATTTCCAGCAGAGGGTGGAAGTGACGGTTCTTAGACGACACTGGAACGAACGCGGAGTGCAGAGAGTGCAGAACATTCGAGGCTCGCAGAAATCTCCCACGTCTTTCTGCTCCTGCCATGTTAACCTTGGCTGAAATGTTGTGGGCGTGCACGCGCTCCGTGCCGGTCATTTTTTGATCAAACAGCTGGAGCACTTTATGATTGTTTTGCTGCCGAGGGGAAGACGTGTTTGGATGCCATCAAAAGGCCAGGATATTCACTGAAAATCTGTTGTTGATTAGGAGGCTCGCATCTCAAAGGCTGCAAATCAGTCCCTTTGTTTTGCTTTTCAGAGAGACCAAAGGAAGCGGATTAAAGTCATTTCTACACCCTCGGGCGAAATCTTCAACAAGGTTCAGAGAATTAATCAGTGTTTTGCCAAGACGGGGTTGAATCGTTGGCAAAAAAGAGACTATTTTATCAGGAAAGACTGCATTGTTCATTAGATAATGTGTTTGTTTCTAATGCTGATGTTTCTCTCGCCTTTGTTAAAACCTAATTACTGTGCACGGAGGAGAGGCCGTGAAACATCTGAGATAATATGTCAACAGACCTACACTCCGCTCTCCGCCATTAACATAAAAATACGAGCGGGGATGCGCTCTTCTTCCGCCGCTCGTGTGAGAGGCTCCAGATTCTGACAGCTCTGACAGGGGAGGCGCTGACAAAAGTTGAACCGCAGTAGTCAAATATCAAAGATGTTATACCAGAGAAAGCTGATAGCCTAGAGTCATCGACCGCGCCGTTAGAAGTCTCTGCCAGCAGATCTGACGCAAGTACAGTCGCAACATTTCAACTGGTCAAACTGTCGTCCATTTTTTCCATCTTCCATGTCTATTATCTGTCTGTCTCGCCCCCCTGACTTCCCCTCGTGCCGTGGTTAAGTACATTTATCAGCATTAGATGTGATCGTTTGACCCAAAACAAATAGCCGAAGAAGAATAAACCGGGTGTGTTGTGGACTGTGTTCGAGATCCACATCTGAAGCTCTCCGTTATCCGTCCCCATTAAGTATACAGCGTGCGTACAATGAGCTAAAGCCGTTTTTTTTCTCACTGACATATTGTACAGCTGAGGTGTGATCAAATGCATGTCAGTGTAACACAAATTGTTTGAAATGTGCTGTTTTCCACACCTGGATCCACGCTGAATATGTACATTTTGCTGCTTTGTACTTGGGCACACATTTGAAGTGACGCCGGAGCTTCAGCAATAATAGAAAGTGTGTGCATTCTTTAAGTGATTCCTCTGTCTCATTCTTCCACTTGAATAATTCCCAATCAATCGCACCTCGACACTGACCCCTCACACTTCACTGCATCTGTTGTGCATGTACAGTGTGTGAGTGATGTTCATGCGACATGTGGCGTTTAAGACCGCATCACAACATTTTTGGAAGCAATTGGGGAAAGGCTTGTTCTGTTTCTAGAGCTGATGAGAGGACTGATACGACTCTCGTACCTGTTTGCCGATGTATGATTCATAAACCACATATACACTATATTGCCAAACGTATTTGCTCACCTGCCTTGACTCGCATATGAACTCAAGTGACATCCCATTCTTAATCCATATGGTTTAATATGATGTCAGTCCACCCTTTGCCGCTATAACAGCTTCAACTCTTCTGGGATGGCATTCCACAAGGTTCAGGTGTGTGTTTATGGGAATTTTTGACCATTCTTCCAGAAGCGAATTTGTGAGGTCACACACTAATGTTGGATGGGAAGGCCTGGCTCTCAGTCTCCGCTCCCAAAGGTGTTCTGTCAGGCTGAGGTCAGGACTCTGTGCAGGCCAGTCAAGTTCATCCACACCAAACTCTCTCCTCCATGTCTTTAAGGACCTTGATTTGTGCACTGGTGCACAGTCATGTTGGAACAGGAAGGGGTAATCCCTAAACTGTTCCCACAAAGTTGGGAACATGGAATTGTCCAACATCTCTTGGTATGCTGAAGCATTCAGAGTTCCTTTCACTGGAACTAAGGAGCCAAGCCCAGCTCCTGAAAAACAACCCCACACCATCATCCCCCCTCCACCAAACTTTACACTTTACACAATGCAGTCAGACAAGAACCGTTCTCCTGGCAACCGCCAAACCCAAAAGTCCAGTGGCGGCGTGCTTTACATCACTGCATCCGACGCTTTGCATTGCACTTGCTGATGTATGGCTTGGATGCAGCTGCTCGGCCATGGGAACCCATTCCATGAAGCTCTCTACGCACCGTTCTTGAGCTAATCTGAAGGCCACATGAAGTTTGGAGGTCTGTAGTTTGACTCTGCAGAAAGTTGGCGACCTCTGCGCACTATGTGCCTCAACACCCGCTGACCCCGCTCCGTCATTTTACGTGGCGTACCACTTCATTGCTTCCACTTTGTTGTAATACCACTGACAGTTGACTGTGGAATATTTAGGAGCGAGGAAATTTCACGACTGGACTTGTTGCTCATGTGGCATCCTATCACAGTACCAAGCTGGAATTCACTGAGCTCTTGAGAGCGACCCATTCTTTCACAAATGTTTATAGAAACAGTCTGCATGCCTAGCTGCTTGCTTTTATACACCTGTGGCCATGGACGTGATTGGAATACCTGATTTCAATTATTTGGATGGGTGAGTGAATACTTCTGGCAATATAGTGTATATTGGAAATGTGCATTTCCTCATACTGTGACAACGCTACTCTTATGTTCTGGTCAAGAACAAAAAGCACAGTGGTTTAGGACAAATGGTTGGCCTACCTTGTTCTGTCACCGCAAACACAGCTGGAAAATGTCCTGACATCTCGTTGACGCTTATAAATTAAACACCGTCTCGAACAGTGGCCTCTGCTGACTTGCGTGCCTGACATCGCCATGGGAGATGAAAGTCAGCTCATATACATGTCATCTGAGCAAGATTTGACAAATATCGATGTTGATATGATGCATAGAAAACATTTGAACACATCTGTGGTTTGCAGAAAGATTAAATGCCAACATGTTATTGAGGCAACTGGGCTATTTAACCTCTGCCTGTATAGATGGCAGGAATCTAATACTATATGTTTCTGATCTGGACCTTCGGCAGTGTCTGACACATGTAGCTGGGACACTGGGAGTTACGTTCAGATTCGATGGAAGTGGGCTCCTGTTTTTCTTAATCCATCCTTCCCAGGAACTGAACAACGCCAACATCTCATTCTGTTGACTTGGCCGACTTTAAAAACTCCCGAACTGACTCACAGCTTCTTCATGCAAACACATGAAGTGGAGGCTGCTTTTGCTAACGGCGCTGTGTACGGTGCAATTTGCGTGTAAATGTGCCATGGATGCAGGCTGCACATTTACAAAAACACAATTAAGAGGGTGGGAAGACCCCCCCAAAAAAGGGGGCCAAGATTTTAATCATGGCTGTTTGTGGAGCCGTGCTGGACCCTCCTGTGCAGATGGACTCTTGGATGTGAGGCTGGAGTGGAGGGGCAGTTACATGGATGGATTCACAGGGAGAGAAAATCATGCAGAATTTGAGGTTGTCAGAGACGACTAACTGCCGCGGCTCGCGGTGAAGGAGGGAATGAATTATGATGTGACGGCTCAGCCTGAGGTTTCCACAAATCAGATCTCAGATTTAGGAACGCATATGAAAGTGTCTGATATCGTCGTTTGAAATGATTCATGCAGATTTTCTTTTCCTTTTATTGTGTTTTTATTGAAACATGGGAGGAAAATGATTTATGTCGCGCTGGATCTTCGTGCCGGCGGTGACATTGTCTTGATTATGGACATCGGTGTATTTTAAAAAAAGCTGAACTAAAGCTGTCTTAACAAAACTCTGCTCCACGTTCACATTTACACTGATAAATGCGGTCGCAGGCTGTTTGTCCGCACCAGCTGGAGCTCAAAAGAACCTCGACGGTATTTTCTAAGCCAGTCGTCTTTCTTTCTCTGTAACCTGTTGCCCCCGCCTCCACCTCCGCCGCGAACACCTCTGGATTCTGAGCCGGAACAGACAAATAAAAACAAAGCGTGATTCACTGTGGCACTTTGGCAGCGGTGAACGGGATCCGAGTCTGGAGGGCGGCCTGGAACAAAGGGTATTTAAATTTTACAGAATGCGCCGTAACGCACCGACTGTATTGACACAGACCCGGCTATACGAGAGGACAATAAATAGCCCTCCCCCTGCAGGAAGTTTTATAGATTCAAATCGCTTGCTCAATAACATCCTGAGGGCGTGTTTTCAGAAGTTACTGCTTTGCATCGACTGAACAAACGGATCCAGGCAAAAAAAAAAAAAAATCCGATAGACGTTATTTAAAGAGCCTCCTCGGAATCTTTTCTTTTTGCAACACGGGGATTTAAATCTCTAATGTATCGGTGTCATAATAACACAAAATAAATGCCTAAACATAAATATCATCCAGCGCGGCGGTACATTACATTCACAAAACTGCATAAATACCAATTTAGAGCGACTAGATTTTGCATAGCGCTGCTGCTGGAGGCGTAAAGTAAATCTGCATCCTTATTCATGATCGTCAGCTTGATTAATGGCACGCTACAGATTCAATTCCTGGCAATTTAAGGTTGCTGGTAATTATCCCGCGACATCATTTTACACACACACACACACACACACACACACACACTGCAAAAAGAAAAAAAAAGAAGAAGAAATGAATCAATAAGGAAATAAATCTTAAATTAACTGAATCCTATTAACAAGATTCTGTTAATTTACAATTAAGCGAATCCCATTATCAATCCCCCTCCCCCCCCTCCCTCCGTGCACTTTGCTCTGTGTCCGGGGCAGAAAACGATTTCACCTCGCTGATGGCACGGCCCTTACACTCAGTGTTATTGCACTCAGGAGGACTTGCACAGCACAGGGAAAAAATATATAGTGCAGCCATTAATTTGCCATCTCCAGAAAAGGGCATCAGTGATCTGTGAAATCACTTTGTTCGTTTGAGATGGTTGCACTTTCTGTTCATTTACGTCCGATAATGACTTGGATTATGTGAATCTCCCCGTCTGCCTGTCTCTTTTTTGGCATCTGCACTGTGTCACACTCGAACATTCCCGTTGCCCTCGCTGTCTGTCTAATTCCACTCCTGACAAAAGCTTAAACAGCCTCGGCTTTAAAGTAATCAAAAGAACATATTGGAGAACGGGGGGGGCTGAGACACTCCCTGTGTTGAATGAGCCCCAGTTTTGTTTGCTGTGATCCATGAAATAATCTGTCAATGGGATAGGAAACGTGAAGCACTCCCATCGATTCTACTTTTTATTGTCAGTGTTCAGTTCTGCTCATGTGGTTTTATTGCACCGCGGGAAGTCGCCGGCGCTGCTCTGCCATCTATTGTTTCTCAACTTCTGCTCTGTGTGGGAAGCTGCGGATTCCTGTGCAGCCACCTCTCTCGTACCGCGGGATGAGAGTTCGGGGGGGTTTTTGCAGTCACAAACCTTTTTTCTTTTTTTCTCCTGGCAAAAGCAGCCGCTCTCCACAGATGCTACCTGAGCTTGAAATTGTAATTTGTAAAAATGTGATTACGCTTTTACATCATTGAATCCGCCAGTGCTCAGAATGATGCCAATCTACCGCGTGAAACCGGAGGAAATATTACGCTATAAGCAGTTTAATCAGAATGCTTGTTAACAAGCTGTTCACTGTGTCCTTGTGTTTCGACTCCCTCTTTTTCATCCGTCAACGCCTTGATAAATCACAGTGGCACAAAACTGCATTGCTAATTTTTCCAAAAGCTGCACCGAACAATTTTATTTATTTTTTGGTCAAATTACTTTGTGTACAACAGACAGGAAGTTGGAGAGCAGTAAAAATGCAGTTTCACCTCAGCTTTACTGAGCGTTTAGCATATTTCATCTCTTTGCTCTACTGTCTGCAACTTTATTGTTCCCTTCCTGCTTCACTTCCCCATCAACATCAAAGACATTTTCAGCAATTTAGAAAAAGCCTGTTTGCCTGTTGTGTAATACAGCAGCACTCAGAATAAGTTATCAGCTCGCTGGTGAACACGGTGGCTTCATACCTGCCAACAATAGGCTGTGAAAAACAGTGAGATTGTTTTGCTGTATCTGCAAAGTGGCTCGCCCTCAAGGTCTCAGCCCTGATATAACCCTACACCACAGATTAGTGGGATAAATACAAAGATGTGAGGGTAAAATAACTTTTCAGTCCGTCTACAAGTGAGTAAGACAGGAGACAGACGTCAATAAAGGAGAATTTGGAAGCTTATTTATTTTTCTTGGGACGAGTTTCATCCGTATCCAGCAGCAAACTACGCCGGGCGGAGGGCTTGAACAGGCGCAGTGACGACGCATCGGGCGTCAGGGTCGTCACTTCCGCCTCTTGGTACCACGACACGCATCCCACACAGATGCCGAGAAAACAACCTTTTGATTTGTATGACTGTGAGATTAACTGGAGACATTACCAATCGGAGGGCACAGTGGGAGAAAGGGTTATAAATGGGAGGACTCCCGCAAAGATCGGCAGTTATGGCGGGCGTGTGGCTGACGATGGCTTACGATGATTATACATGAGAGAAAGCAATAAACGTTAAACCCAGGAAGCTCGGCAGTAGGCGCCCGATGACGTACGTTATGCCATCAGGTTAGTCAGACTACCTGCCTGACTCCAGCACCAAACCTCAGGCTTCGTTTCGATCCCAGCTACACACCTGGAAAGTTTTGTGACTGTATCTTTGTACAAAAATCTGACAAACAAAGCATTTAAAAACGCCTCTGTGTTAGTTCCCTCTCCAGGAACACGCCATGATTACGCACAGAGAGACGCAAGCAGTGAGAACGCCTTCAGCCGACGCGGCTGAAAAATGAAACAATAAGACACGACAGTGTGTAGAGAGAAAGATCGAGGATCACAGGGAGGCTACGCTACACGAGTGCATTCAAGGGAAGAGACTTCAGTGAACTGAAATGAAAATCGTGACAACTCCAAATGCATTTCACTCCGGAGTAACGTGCACACAACTTCAGACATTAATGGTTAATTCAGACCGAGCATGACGCTATTGAAGTCCCAAACTACTATTTTCTAATGCAGGAGCTTTTAGTGAAGGCAGGCGTAACCCCTCACGATTCCTCCGAGGACATTTACACCGAGAGCAGCGTCCCGCCAGATAATGTCTACTTTTAATTAAGCCAAAGATTTGTACTCCCTCCATCACTGCCGCAGCCCTAATGTCAGCGGCAGTTCCACTTCACTGCCAAGCGAAGCAAACACTTTTCATCTCATTTTCGGCTAATTCAAGAGAAATAAAAACCATTTAATTCTGTTGACGCCGAACATCAGCGCGCTCCCGGGGGAGCGGAGAAACAGCCGAGCCACAAATAGTCAGAAAGCGACTTTTTTCAGCATCATATTCGACTCTAAAAGCATATTTTTAAGGATATAGTGGGAGTTTTGCTTCCTTTGATGTCCAAAAAAAACGCAGCACAAAAGGTCATACCTGTTGCACAACGCTTTTTCCCTCGCCAGTCCTTCAGAGCAGCGCCGAGGCTTCTCCTCCTCCCTCACCGCTTCCTCAACTGCAAATGTGACGAGAGAGGGATGAGAAAGAGGAGGGCAGAGGAGGAGGCGAGGGGGGAAACGGAGGGCCATTCGGGGCAGTTTATTTGCCACTCCATCATCAAAAATGGCCGTGTGCTACTGATGAAGCCGGCCTACCATAACTGAGGCGACGTCGCATTCAGGCTCCGCTCTGACTGCCGCGGGCAGGACGGCAGGACCCGATAATTAACACCAGGCCATTCAGCAGCTTCATGCAGTCTTCAGACACTTAATGTGGATTTATCTGTTTCCTCAGCCTTCGTCTATGGAGATGATTTTTTATGGGCCCGATTTCAACAAGAGGTCATTCAACATCTGGGGAAAATCGGATAATCTGATTATTATTTGTAAATTCTGGTCCGTTACTCATTTTAGGTTGTCTACTTAATCCACTCCTGAGCTTAAATAACCTAAATCTTAACTCTATTTTAACCAAAACAGTTCCATTGCACTTTGAATCCCGGACATGGAAAAGTGCCGCCAGGTCACTCTTTCTTGCTGCGAGACCAGCTCACCCACTTGTTTCGCCTGGCTGGCTCTCGACCTCAGATGTTCAGTTTTAAAGGTGCGACATATACAAAACATTCCTTAATGGCATAAACTCAGTTTGTCATTTGTCTCCACTTGTCCCTCGTCGTCCTCGTTGTGGTGCACATTCAACTAAACTCCCTCAACGCTTCAGCTGCTGGCTGATGAGTCGGATGATGTCACTTCTGACCCGTCTTCCCTCAGTCTGCCTAAACCACGTCTAGTGCTACAACACAAATTAAACCCTGCACGCTTTCCCGACAGTCGCTTGTCTTTAATTGTTAATTCCTTTATCCCTGCAAAGACGACATTTCTAGAATGCAGCTGTGAGGGAAGGACGCTTTTTAAACCGCTGTAAGAAAATCAAAAGACAGAAAAAAACCAAATAGCGTGAACTTGTCTCTCAATAATCCCAGCTGTAATGTACGTACAACATATGAAGCTATGCTATCTTTGAGCGACATGATGTAAAGCACACACAGATGTTTTTTTTTTTTTGTGAATACACGGCTCCAAAAGCGCCGCAGGAGAAGCTTTTTCTCTGTTTGGGGATCAGAGGAAACACATCAAACTGTACACTTGGCTAAGATTTGCAGCTCACAATAAAAGATTTCTCCCTTTTTCTTTTTTTTTTTTTTT
>CAEMYA010000126.1:5151738-5162381 GCA_903131615.1 Diplodus sargus
TTTTTTTTTTTTTCAGAGGAGTTGTTGGCTGAAGCTGAAAGAAACCCAATTAACCCGAGTTAGAGACAGAGCAGCACTTCCAGCAGTACCCTTCTACAACACTCAGGAGATCACTCTCTACTATTAAAGTGAATACACTCAGATGCACCACACTTTTCTAATTGAAACCTCAGGGACTGACTTTTGAGCTTCCGGAAAAAGCGTATAAATGTTAGGGAAGAGACAAAGAGCTCAAAGGATCAGGGCCCTCTGCGGTGGAAAACAATATGCACTGGCGGTGGGGGGGCGGGTGGGGGAAATGTGTCAGACACCACGTCCTCCTCCTCCTCCTCCACCACCCAGACGAACAAACATGTTCCACACCGGACGGAGTTTCTGGAAAAAAAAATTGGTGCAAGATTAGATTAATATTAACATCCGTCACAGGCACATTTTTCCATTCCGAGCTTCGGAAAACATAACTCATACCTTCACCGCAACTTTATTAAGATGACTCAATTTAGTCACTGCAAACTAATCTCCACATCACCTACGCCGTCCACACACACACACACACACACACACACACACACACACACGCACTCATTCTTGCACACACAGCAATAAGGAATAAAGCAAAAGAGCATTTGTCAAATTAAGTGAAACCTGCGCTATTGATTTCTCCTAACCAAGGTAAATGAAAGGGAATTAATTAAAGAGAATTAATGGATAACTGAGAACTAGGCAGGAACATTTCCCGGGGAGCTATTAATGACCCACAGGGCAGATGAGAGCCCCGGTTCGTTTTGTCACCGCAGCACGACACTCGAGCAAACGCCATCCGCGCTCCGGGAGGAACCGGCTCTGACTCAGGGTCGGTCCGGAACATCAGGTGGCTGTTAGCAATTAGCACAAGGTTCACAACAGCCAGAGAGCGGTTTCCACTGTGTGCATCTCGGCATCGACTGGAATGTAAGGTACAATCAATTACTTAAGTTTCAGTTAGTCACCTTTCTCTATGACTTCTGGGTAAAAATAAGCCAAACTGGTCTCTAACGAGAAGTTTTTCAGGTACGTCGTCCATGATCACTTCTGCCTGAGTCGCGTCTGATTGCTTTTTATCGACAATGTTTGTTTTTTTCTTTCAGCAACGGCTGCAACGACTCCCATGAGCACCTGAACACAAACTGCTTCTCTGCGTTGTTCTGATTGAGAAACAGCTCGCAGCGGAAGTTACAGCACCTACAGTGCAAATTTATATATTTACCTCAGTGGTTCGACATCTGTAGGGGTTCAACCGCCTCCGAAGGGTCGCAAGATAAATCTGAAGGCTAGATATCTAAAGCAAAGAAAGGGGACCGTAGTAGAAACTGCTTTTTAGAAGCTGTAACACGGAAGGAATCTGCACAACCAGACCTTATATTTGTCGTATATTTTGTTGAGTTGTGTGCTTGGACTATTCCATTCCACAAGTCATCTCTGAGCTCTCCTCTGGTCGGTAAACGGCTTTGGATCAGAGCAGAATCTGGCGTGACTCCTGGTGTTGACTCCTCCTGGAGGTCCAGCTCTGCACCTGATTCCGCGCAGGCCTCTCCACACAGCACTTGGCAAACATCTTTTGTTCTATTCTGAATGAGAGCCACATAAATGACATTCTGTATGTTTAAGGGGTCATAGAAAGATTGGGAATCATGGGTTTAATCTTCGTCATTTAACTGCATTATGTGTATAATATGTTTGTTTTTGATTCGAAATCTTGCTGAGGCCAGAGATGTAATGGAAGCAGGAGTATGAAGTGTTGTGAATTGGAAATCCAGACACCACAAAAAGCACACGGGGCACCGTTGGTAGAGCGACGTCCCACGTACAGAGGCTTTGTCCTCGCTGCAGCGGCCCCCGGCCCTTTGCTGCGTGTCAATCCCCCCCTCTCTCAACCTGTTTCCTGTCATGTCTTCAAGCTGTTCTATCAATAAGGCCAAAAAGATATACTTAAAAAATGACTCGGATAAGTGTTGTTAATTAGCTTCCGCCAAGAAAAACGTCTGGAGGTGTCGTGCTTTGGCGCTTAAAACAGCTTGCCTGTCCGTCGTTAACCCATAAACGGTTGAAATGGAAAAAATAAATGAAAAAAATCACATGTGACTCAGACAGGGCCGTGCGTCAAAGGTGAAATTAGAGACTCATGAAATGTGTGAGCCTAACCGAGAACAGTTTAATGATAGTGCAGAAACAAGGACGGAAAACTGTAATTATTTCATACAATGTGGCAAGGCACAGAGCGTTAATAGCATATAATCTCCGCTGTGTGAATTCAAGGTTCATCCTCCAAAGGCAACGTGCTTACTGGTCTTCTCGCTGAAGGATTAATTCCACTAAAACCTTTCACGCCCTTCATCCAGAGTAAACGAGGGACTCATAATGCATTGAGATTGCATTGAAAACTATCTGCAAAGGTGCTATTTGAGTCCCGCGCGTATTTTTTTTTTATTGAACTCCAAAACTATACAATAACTCCTCGGTAATTTAAAACTTCTTAATAGAGGAGCCCGCTGGATTGTTAAAGCCCTGAGAGAGTCCAGAACCTTGTTAGGGCTTCAACACGCGTCAAATATCCGACCAGTTTTTCTCTACAATGCAGCTGCCTTTGATTGGCCTTTGTTAGCGTTCACATCCAGCACACAGATCAATGTTTATGGTAGCGGCGGCCTTAAAGTGTGAGTGTGTTACGTCCAAACAAGAAAAAAAGAAACGAAAAAAAAAAAATCCCAGGATCACTTAATAAAGCTGTCAAACTTCAGATTTGTTACAGCTACGCTTGGTAAAGACACTCGGCTCGCTCTCGCTTCAGAAAAAAAAAAAAGTTGTGAGACTCTCGAAAAAGTCTCTCCTGCCTCTCGACTGCTGCAGTTAGTGAAGGAGCAATTATTGCAGCCACAATTTAAGATTTCATCAGCCGCCGCAGCGTGTTGTTATGAGATACTTTGGATTAGTCAGAACAGCGGAGTCACTCGAACACTCAGGGCTCGTTTGGCGCGCTGTAAATCTTTTTAAATGAGGGTGAAAAAAATAGGGAGGCTTCAGAAAATTGAGTTTTTGCGCGTCCGGGTGACGTGCTGCTCTCACTCGCATACGGCATGCATATTGAAACCTTTCACCAAATAATAACAAACTTACAGGGAGAGAGGAGAGCAGATGAACTATTTACATATTTACAATGCGGAACATCCTGAATGACCTCATGTTACTTTTTTTTTTACCATAAAATAAAAGACGATTATTGTTAGAAGTGTGAATGGTGCCACTCTGCCCCGTCACTTGTTCCTGCACTATGTAACGTAGGTTAGCGGTTAGCCTCACAGCACCAACCACCACTGATCAGTGTTTTGTCCTCCGACTCTGTCTCAGTTTCTCTGTGATCTACTGAGTCTCCTGTTGGGACAGCTAGCTTTACTCGTTGCCAAAGTAATCACTAACTGCTTCTAGCTGTAGCTGCAATCAGCTAATTAGCTCAGTTAGCCACGCAGCTCGCGTACTCTGCTCATGCTGGATTGTTGGCGGCGTCAGGAAAGGTGTGATCTTCATCAGCAGACACATCAATGACCTGGAGATATTTACAGTTTTATGTCTGGAGCCTTTCTGTAGCATGACTTCAGACTTCTGACTCTCAGCCCGCATATTAATACGTTCAGCCAGTGTTGCCCGATATATGGTAATTAACATGTCTGTGTTATAATTCTGCCCTCTGTATGATCAATAATTCCCCAAAAGTCATCATGTATAATAATCTGACCTATTTGTGACACTTGTATCAGTATCCGGTTTTAGTCTAAGCTGATTCAGGATGAGGATAGCAAACATGGCTCCTGCATCTCTGTTTCATCCTTCCGGCCGATCATGCCTGGTGGAGGCTCTGCTGACGAACGTGACTCACGTGCAAAGCTGTCGTCTCTCTCTCTCTCTCTCCGCCTGCCTCACGTGGAGGAGGGGTTCCAACTTCCTCAGATTGATTTCATCTGTTTACCTTGTAGTCTTAACTGTTTCCATCGGGCTTCCAGTCAGTGCATCATGACCGAACGTTACATGTGAGTGGATTTGTAGGCGAGTCAAAAAATAGTTCAAACACGTTTTACGATAAATTCCCCCAAATATGATACTTCTGGTGCGTAGAATGGTAGAATGAATGAAGGTAAACAATATGATAACGGTGTGTGATGGATCAGGCTAGTGTTGCTGTTGCCCATGTTGCCTCAAGAACCGAGTTTCAAAGTTCTCCCTTGACCTTGGAACCAAAGATCGAACGACTTGTTCATCAACATGGATGAGAGCTCCTCAAAGTCCTCTGGAAAATGTGCACATTTTAGCCAACTCCATCTGCTGATAAAGACGTTGCGATATGATTAAAGCTACTAAACATGCCTAAATTTTAGGTTGTGTCAACCTCGTGTCAAATTCGTGCCCATTTTTTATGTTTACGTCGCATTCGATGCATGCACACAGTTTATAGTAAAATGATATTCTACAAAGTTAAATATGAGTTTTAAAAGTGCAAATGTGTCATAAACGAATGCCGATCATTGATCTCAGCGGTTAATACATCACACAGATAAAGATGTGTTGCACTGGGCTAACAGGAGGGGATGAATATTAGAGGACACCGACCACTCTGCTGCCTCCACTCTTAAAGATGGTTATCTACTGTAAATCAATAGGCCTTCCTCACTATTGGCATGACCAGGAGCTGACTCAGCCTAATTACCCTCCGAGGCCGACCTTTAAATCACGCGGAATGAGAACAAATAAATAATGACCGCTTAAAGTAGCGCTGTCCTGGCGCTTCCCGTCAAAAATCGGCGCGCACAAATGAATTGGAAATTTATGGAAATGCAACAAGCGCGAGTGGAGCGTCGTGCGTTTTGGGTGACAAATTGAAAGCAGGGGAACACCCGAGAACTGTCCGCCCGGGTGCCAAGTCCGACAGTTAATCTCGACACTGTCCTGGGCCACTTAATTCCCACTGAGAAGTGGCACTCTCTTCCCTCTCCCTTCCCCATTCCTCCTCCGTGTTCTTCTCCTTATCGCCGTAATTCGGTGTGTGCACTGACAATGAGAAATTTGACGGAGCTATTGACAGGAGCCATTCCACAGCTGGCTAATAACTTCAAGATTTCAGACAATGAGGGGAATATTAAGCAGGGATTGCAACGTAAGAAAAAAAAACAAAACACCAGTAATGACGGAAGGAGTGATGATCACTGCAGGGAACTTTCATTTATTTTATGGACTCATTTATTCAATTGTTTTTAAAAAAAGTAAGTCATAGAAAAGATTCAAACCCAAGTTGAAGAAGACAAATGTTAAAAGAACACGTTACGCACTTCTAGGAATGGGGAATCGAACCCAATTACCGGAGTTACGCAGCGCAGGATCAGGTATTCGGGGCTCAGAGCAGCACCGCTCTCTCCGAAATGATTCTGAAGCTGTTATTTTAAGGTAAAACCGTTACATAACGTTGTTTTGACAGCCCCTCCGTTTAACTTCCAAGCCCGTCTGATTGTTCCACAATTGGCTCTCCGCTCTATGAGCCCGGCTAGTGCTACTTTATCTGCTCCGCCGTATCAGTGTGGGATCCATCCAAGAAACACTTATTCCCACTCGCCGACTCTCTGAGTTGAAAGCGCCGTTAGAAGTGAGGATACAACGGGGATCGGCTAAAAATACGTGTATTCCCGTGAGTGTCCGTGCAGACAGTGTGTGTGTGTGTGTGTGTGTGTGTGTGTGTCCGTGTGTGTGTGTGTGTGTGCGTGTGTGTGTTTCCAAGAACGTGGGTGTGGGAATTCAACACTTTCTGCTGATTGCGTTCAGGGAACACTTAGCAACTACATAATCTCGCAGCCCCCTCCAGGAGGGAAAATAATTGTTAGAAGTTGTCTTTTTTTTTAATTTAGAAGTTTAAAATAAAGTGATGTAAGAACACTGTGAGCCCACTGTACTGAAAGTCTCCTCACGCGGGTGGAGGTGGGCGGGAAAACAATCACTTGGCAACACAACCCCGGCTTGTGAATCCAGTTTTTTTTTTTGTTGAATGAGGCGCTCCGTCTTCGCGTGTTCGGGAGGACGGCGAAGTTTTGAAATCAGCTCGTCCTCCTGCGCCTCCTGCGAGTATTCTCCGTCAGGACGGTGACCATAGATGGATTTCCCCCCCCGATGCGAGTCACGCTTGCAGGAAAAAAAAACAAAAAAACAAAAACACAGCAGGGGAGCGAGCTGAAGAGGAGTTGTTGTGCTGAAAACTTCGGTGTGAAGAAGTTCTGCGTCCCCTGAGGGAATCCCTTTCAGCACACGGCGCGCAATTACATCCACCCAATGATTTATAAGTACACAGGCTCTCCCAGGGTTTCAGATAGATGTATAAATTGGCCACTAGGACGATCACTTACCAATCGCGAGCACACAAACTGTATCGGTCTGGTGCCCATGGGCATCCGGCGCTCAAATTAATAAACTGACAATGTGGGTGATTCCTGCTGCAGAGGCCCCCCCCGTCCCTCCGTCCCCTCCGTCCCCCCTGTCCCCCCCGTCCCTGAAGAAGGAATCAATGACACTGTGCGGGTAATGCCAAGCACTGCACCCTAATTAGCCGCTCATTTTTAATTTATTTTTTTTTCCTCCTAATTCAGTGAGTTTAAAAAGCACACGCCGGCCGCTCACAAATTGTGTGGGTGAGTGCTTGTTTTCCAAATTGGGATGCATAAATATTTAACTAACAACCTCGGATGACTCAGGAGTGTCTCAGCTCCTTGTCTTAAAAAAAAAACAAAAAAAAACATGTCGGATAATTTATCTCCAGACAGAAAAAAAAAGAAGCAAACAGCTGTTGTGAGGTAACAGCTGACTGTGTTACCGTGTGAGCAATAGTTCCCGGCGCTCTGTGATCGGCGCTCTGCTCATCAGTAAGTGCAGGATCGGCCTGCGCGGCGTTGAGAGCGTGCGGTTCGCTGACAGCTGCCACTTAGCGGCAATTCAGGTTTGATAGCGATGACAGACGGACGGCTCTGGGTGGAGAATGAATCACTTTGTTGTTTTTTTCCTGTCCGGAAAAATCCAAACAAACAGAGTAACAGATGTAAGACACTGAATCACATGTGTTCGCGGTTCTCTCTGGAGGGTTTCCTGCAGCAGAGTCATGTTAAGTTTTGAAAACATCTAATACTATAGATAAACAGCTAACATGGATTAAAACCACTGCGGAGGAAAAAGGTCTCCATAAGTGTTTTTTTGGGGGGGGGGAATGGAACGCATTTAAGGAATTCACTTGACCTCTTTGGTGTTCGCAAACTCCACAGGGCACATTTTAATTTGAGCAAACAAGACTGTGACCGTGAAAATTCTGTGACTTTATCATCCTAAAGTTCAGTCGGAGTCTCCAGCAAGAAGGTTGGACATGTTTGTGAAGAGCATTACTGTGTATAGTTGCATGAACAAGCAAGCGTGTGTCCCACTTGATTTAATGTTTTCTAATGAAACATTAATAAACAGCAGTGACGGGGACGTTACGTCTGTCATTTCAAGTTATTATTATCCTCACAGAGAGTTTCACCAGCAAGACCAGCATCTGTTGTGTTTTGGTGCTGGTCTATGTTGTTTTTCCAGCAGGGTTTTCATTTTTGGTCAAAGCAAAGGTACTGTAGTTATCTTGTAGAATACAAATCATTTATCTTTGGTGTTGTCAAATCCATATATTTAACCTTTCTAACATGAATGACAATAAAATGACCAGTGAACAAACAATCACAATGCCTCACCGGCTACTTTGTGAAGTTCAATTGTTTACATTAGATGTTTTTTGGTGTTGAATTCCTGTCATTTCTTTCTTCAGTCCTTGAAATGAAAGAAACGGAACAGCTACATCCGCGACAGGTTCCTGCTAAAATCCCCGTTGCGTCGTGATATTTTTGAGCATTAGAATCAGGCTTTTCATGTTTCATTTGATTTAATTCCGTCAAACAACATTCACGGAGCAAAAAAACATTTAGACAGGATAAACATCAGCATGGAGCTGCTGAATGGGAATCTAGTTTTTTTTTTTCTCTCAACCACATTTTTTTTGTTTTTCCACTTTTTGGATCATTGAAAATGAACCAAAAAGCATCATTATGAGACTAACACGTTGCGGTGTCCTATCATTATTTTTGACACGGCAGAACCAGCGCTGCCAGCGTCCCACTGTGTGAGCCGAGCTTTTTGCCAAAACACGGCGATGACTGACGAGCCTACAATGGAGGCTTGATTTGTGTCCCCTGAAGAATGCAACATGCCAGGACGCCGTCCTGCAGTAAACATTTGTACGGTGTCATCGCACATCGCACGGATACATCCATCACGGCTGCTCACCCGTCCGGCTGCCGAGGCGAATGTTAAACACACGCTTCTTCAAAACGGGGACGCAGTTTTAAACCATTTCACCATCTTTTTTGAGACATTATTTTCATGTTTTCTGACGTTGAGCGTTGCATCTCTCGGCTCCATATTGATTTCGAATGGACACACTTTCCCTCTTCAAGGTCGACGAAACACAGACAAGTCTTCTGCAGCGCTTCCCGTCCCACATGCTGCCGTTCATGAAACGTAATGCTCGATAGATTCATGAAGATCCTCTTTTCAAAGTCTACTCGTGTAGCTCTCGAGTTTGTTTTTTATCGCCGAGCTAATACCAGAGAGACGCTCTGCCTTTTTTCATTTATTCATGACATTGTTGGTCGGTGCCGCTCGGCTCTTTGATACAGTCGTGTGGATATTCCACATGTCGCGTGCATGTGCATGAGATTAGATCTCAACAGCACTTTATGATGAACTGTTTACAATTTGGATAGCTCATTAGAAGTGGATTGTGTCAAGGAGTGATTAATTATACCGAGCTGTAAGACTTCTGTTTGTGTCAAGTTGATGTATATTCTGTTTTTTTTTTCCTATTTTTTTTTTTCCATCCTAATGAACAGAAGAATTGCAAGCTCTGCACTCGCATCAACAACTGTGATTATGCCTCATCTCGGAGCTGGCACCGTTTCTGCGGAGTGCGGATCATTTTCGAGTCTGCGTGGCCTCACACAGGGGAGGCATCCTTAATTTTCAACTTTGAAGGAAAAAATGTGTGTAAAGACCACCAGAGGAGGCTGGTCCACGGAGGCAGGGCAGGCTGCTCCTCCTCGAGTTTTTCAGAGGCAAGAATGAGATCAAGATGTAAAAACAGAGCAGCGGGTGGAAATAAACTGCTACTAAATCTTAGTATAATTAAGAAAATGATTTCTCGCTCTTTTTTGGGAAATAATCTATCGATGAAGATGCTTGTGCCTGCAGGTCAGGGCTGGCAGGAGAGATGGCAGAGGAGGGCAGGATCTCTTACACCAGTTTAACACACTTCATATTTTTTTTTTGCATGCTAAAACACATGAAATGATGCTGTAATGTTGGACTGCCTCTCTATCCAGTCACCGACACTGTGTCAGTCCAATGATACTCTCCAATCTACAAAGCTTCATTTCTCTGTGAAGCGATAAATAGATGTGTACAGCAGCATCTTAGAAAGTTGATTGTAACATGAAAATTGCAAACCAATTTTAATCACATTACTAAAATATTTCATTCAAAGGGCCGCCCTCCTGAAAGTTCCTGAGATCCTGGTTTGAAGTTGAATTCTGTTTCCTCTGGAGAGTTTCCTCTGTCCTGTCCAGTTTATAGCTGCAGCGTTTCGGTTTTGCTGCTTAAATGTGCCACAGTATTTGCTCAGGCTACGTCACTGGCGTGCATGGAAGCGACTGAAAGCAGCCTCTCTAACCATTAAATCTGAGTGTATGTGCGTTTTGAACCTGCCTGTGTCGGTGTATCTTACCATCTGAACAATGCGCCCTTATATAGCAAGAAAAACACGACGTCATTGACTTTAGACCTGCTTTTTGTTGGCCTATGCTGCAGTCGCTTTTTGCTCCTTAAAGGTAGCAATTCACCGTCAGCGCTCCTAAGCACGCGCCCAGGGGTGCACAGTTGGGGCGCAGGAACATTTGCTATTTACACAGCGTGGAAGCGGACAAGATAATGGCACTCGCGTTGTGTGCAGCTTTGCACCAAGTGTACGATAGAGTCCTGAATGTACTTTTCTTCCAGGTTTACATTTCCGTGTCTTCATCCAAACACAACCGTTGGCTTGTTGTAGCAACCCTGAGGGATCTTTTAAGGTTACATCGAAGAAGGCTTTCCATCGGGGGGCCGCAGCGGCTTCAGGATGTCACCTGAATATCTTCAGCCATTTAGGGAAAAATGCATTCTTGGTTAGCTGAGAATATCAATACTGCGGTTATATCAGTCTGGTAAATATGAAGTTGGATTTTCCTTCACATTTCAGTCAGATAACACTCTATTTTAAACGGCATACAGTTTAAATCCGCCGATATACCACGCGTGCAACACCACGCAGACTTTTGCACGGTCATTAGTGAGAGGTTGTGCTCATTAAGACTCTTACTGTTGTCTTTGTGTTTTGTAGTCGGTGAGCAGAGCCTGCCAGTAAGCCAAGTTATTGATGAGGGAGTGCCAGGTGGATCCCTGAGGACAGACAGGTAGAGCTGTGCCCAGTGTTATTAGAAGAACAGTGCGGCATGCAAACAGGAAAA
>CAEMYA010000126.1:5162407-5182997 GCA_903131615.1 Diplodus sargus
AAAAAAGTCTAATTTTAATACTGCTCGTACTGCTGTTCCCACCAGCACGAGCCAGATTATTTTTAAGGCATTATTTTAGGAAAAAAATAATAAAATATCTCAAAATACCAACGAGGCATCATTTTTAATAACAAAAAGTTAAAGTAGAGCAAGTAATGACAAATATTAATGCCGAGTGATGTAACTACAATAGATGAACAAATAAATCGGATTTATTAGTCCGGGAATTGACCGTTTGTTGCCAATGGATTTCGACATAAAATGTTCAAATAGCATCAGAAGATTTAAGAAGCGGAAGCAGGTCAGACAGCCGCAACAACAGCAGAGCTACCATCGTCCTCGGCCCTGTGTGAACTCCAGCGACGCTTCTTGAAAATTCCCCTCGACTGGCTGCGAAGTCTCGTCTATTAAAGATGTAGCGCAAAAGGCATGAAATATAAAAAAGGGAAATGTTTCTAACGAGTGCCAAGTGCTATTTGTGTTGCGAGTGAATTGTGAGCAAAGTCCCCGTTAACCGCCGCAGCTCGGTGAGCGCGCTGATGGACGTCAAATATCGTCGCTACAGCATCGACCAAACGGACCGAAGCTGAGAAAAAATTAAACGCAACCACAGCCGTCGCATCTCTCGGAAGAATTAGCGGCGAGTGTGGCTGCAGAGTAGAAGCATGCGTTCAGCTGTTTATATCCAATTACGAGGTACAGTAGAAGTGTGTCGGGGGAATGTGACGGCGTAGATACAGTATGAATTTGAATAATTATGTAACTACTGGTGATATCAACAGCATCAAAGATTAATGAAACAACCAACGCATTCATTACAGCTGCAACATGGTGTTTGTATCAGAGAGAGTTACTTCACATACAGTGAATATAAGTGTCAGTCAAACCGTGTTCCCTCATTGACTACTGTAACCTTCACTCACATATATGATGACTTTTATTATCCTAACAAACACCCCGTGTAAGATTCAACGGAGGAACGAGACAAAACAAGAACATACGCTGCATATGTTCAAACTAGTGTATTACATGGTGCTGCGCTGACTCTAACGTTTAACGTCCGCTTTTAAATGTGTTACATTAGTTGATCAAACTGAATACCGTATAATTGTGTAACATTAATTTGAGATATGTCATTAGATGTGTTGGCTTTAAAGTTATTTGCTATTTTAGAGTCTTATGTGTTCTTATCTATCAGAGGCCTTCTCCACAAAGCTATTATTGAATTAGTCAAAAAATCATTTTCTGTACTTTGATATCTTCAAATATGTGATCTCACGCTGAGCACATCCTCACAAAATGTACCAATGATCTTTTATCATGCTAGTATAGACAGATAAAAGTATCAAACCACTTGTAAAAATGCACCAGAACGCAGCACATGATATGTATTAAAATATGTGTTGAAAATGTTTGGGGAGAACCCCCAAAGATTTCCCCGTCTACATTTTCAGTGCTACGGTCACGGCCTGATGTCGAATGTGCTGCATGTTTCAAATGTGGAACCCAGGACGACTAGCTTCAGGGCAGTGCTAATGGGGGATCCTAATAAATAAAGAAATGAACAAACCACCTGCAGCAAGAAAGACACGAGACAAACACAATTAATTCTACCAAAAAAAGAGTGTACCGCTGTTCACAAACGGGCCGTCTAACTTTTTGCTGCAGCAGCATGAAGTGTTGCTGTGAAAGGTCAGGCCGTACACCTGCACCGACATGATGTTAGTGCTCTGCCTGAAACAGTGCAGTGCTCCATATATCAACTACTTCATTGATTTTAATTTCTTTCAGAAAATGGACAGTGACATGTATTTGTAATTTATTTTTCTGTTTCGACACCAAGTAAATTGAGTCGGTCCTGTGGTTGGAGAAGTGGTGATGTATGGCGGCAGGAAAATACAGCGAGAGCGATGTAACCAGACTGTTCAACTCAAAATGTGTGACAGCCTGAGGTTGCCAGGCGGATCATTTGAAACCCTGTGTGTGATGATGGCAAGGCCGCCAATAGTTCTCGGCTTTGACCTTGGACCAGACGAGTGCTTTCCCTGTGGCGCTGATGTGGATACGAGGTCGGCGATGTCGGCCAGGGCTAAACACAGCAGGGATTCAGAGGTCAGGGAAAAAAAAAAAAAAGTGATTTTCTCAAATTTTTCTTTGTTATGAACCTTGAAGCTGGACTTTTTTTTCCACTCCAGCGCTGGTCCGGTGCCATGTGTGAAAGTATGAATCAAGGGTCATGTTGTGGAGCACATTATGTGGGTTAGAGCACAATTCCAAAGCAAAGCCTTAATTTTGTGCA
Source organism: Diplodus sargus (assembly GCA_903131615.1). Classification (NCBI taxonomy): domain Eukaryota; kingdom Metazoa; phylum Chordata; class Actinopteri; order Spariformes; family Sparidae; genus Diplodus; species Diplodus sargus. The sequence goes on from CAEMYA010000126.1 coordinate 5,164,707, forward strand.
CTCTTTTATGAGGTGCAATTGTTTGAAAGTCGCCATATTTTAGTGGGTTGGATGCTTCTGTGTGCTTAGAAAATTATTTCGCCAATTAGAGCCTGTGCAGAGATAAGGCAACTGTGCCAAAGATGGATCCCTGAGGCACTGTTGGTCTAGACTGCTCAGTGTCTCCGATGGCTTAAATTAGCCAACAGAAGAGGGAAAACTGTTGAAAGCAGAATCCGTTCCCCTTCGGCCTCTTTTAAAAAAAAAATGGTTTTACCAATTGCATAGGTAGGAAAAAGGTCGTGGGGAACAAGAGATAGAGAAATGATTGTTCGAAGCGTCTTTGGAAACGATTCTGTCGACCTGCGAATGACCAGAAAGCATCAGAAAAGACAGCGCTGGGCGATTCTGGCAGCTCTCCATCATGACTATAGGGATGGATTAGTTTAGTGTTCACTCCCCCACACGAAATTTCAGCACAGTGTGATTTATGTAATTCTTGAGCAAAGCCGACGTTAAGAAGACATTACACCATGTACTGTAAGAACTACATCATCCTCCAGGAATTTCACAGGTCATTGAATTAAATGGATCTTAACATTTTTTAACTTAAGTGGCTCGGGAATCTAATAAAATGAATGAATTAAAAAAAAAACAATCAACCGTGTGTCTTCACGGCATCTATCAGGAAATCTACGAGCGAACGTGTGAAACGGTGTTATTTATTTGGAGGCATTTGTGAATCGCCTGATTGTAATTTGTAATTTAGATGCGTTCCAGCCCTCTCTGTCACTGTATTGTATTGACAAGAAGAGAAATGAGGGTGTGATTGTGGACGTGGAGCATCATTTAACAGAGCCTCGGGCACAGTTTTCTCTCCTCTTCCAGTAAGATGCCTCTTCTGCAACTCTGACTGCTTGCTGTTTCATTATGATGAGGCTATGGGCTAAACGTAACCAAGCAAATCAAATATCCTGGAAGCACATACTAAATAAATCATTTTATGCATTCCATTAGTGGTGGATGTGCCTCCCTTGTAAACTATCTTGTGACCACGGTGGCAAACAAAAAAGCTGGTGTGCCTCAGCCTGCCGCCGCAGCCGCCGAAGACAAAAAAACAAAACAAAACAAAAAAAACGCACTGAGCTTCAATTCTGCAAATCACAACTGTTCCATCCATTTAGGTTTCATGCCTCTCTTGCCGTGCTGTGCCCATGGTCAGTATGTTCCCTGTGTGTCTCTCTAATTCGTCACACTCGTCTGACTTTGCTGGTGCCAGGACAGGAGAGAAGGCGCTGTGTATGATGAATGTCGTAAACACACAGCGGGGACAGGGAGCCGATGCAGTGTTTTCCCTTATTGGCTTGAAAGTCAACGGAATTTAGTTATGTGTCACTCTTGGTATGAGTCAGAAGAGTTGGGGCAAGGTCGTGGAAGGTTTGGTGAGAGGGTCAGACAGCGAGACAAATCCTAATCCTGAGGCGGGTCGAGGTGACTCATCTGCTGAGTGACCCGTTCGAGCGTTTTCAGGAAGGTTCTTGCAGCGGCGTCCGACACAACAGGGGGACGCGGCCGGGCAAAGGTGACGCCCTCTTTAACTGAGGGTCACCCATAAAGAGGTCCAGCAGCAGATGTTACAGGTGACACGCCAAGTCTGGCAGCAGATGGTAAGCACCGTTGTTGTTGGCCCGAATCACACAGACACCGAAGGCAGTCCGGCTGTCTTGCCTGCAAGACACAGGTAGGTAAGGAGAGCTTGTCGGACTACAGTGCACTGTCTTTGTCTACGTCTGTTCTACCACACTAAGTATGCTCTTTACAGATATAATATGAGACACTTACGCAAGTAAAATGTATAAAAAAGACCAGATCTTTGTTATATTTTGATGAGCTGTGTTCTGGAGTCTCCCAAATGTTTTTAACAATGTTCAAACCCAATTGAACTCTATATCATACTTTCATCTGGACACCTGATGCTGTAACTTCCTGGGAACATCAGATGGTTCGTCAGAGAGGAAGGAATAAAGTTTGGGAATGTGACTCAGCGTATCGTGAGTACAATTTAAAAACATTACCTCGGCTGTGAACACAAGATTCTCATTGGCAGTTGGCTGGCGGCTACAGCGTTTTTCCCAAACCCTAACCCAAAAGTTAGCATGGCCCTGGTTCCCTTCGACAAAAAGGCCTATGGGAGTTTTCAGTTGGATTTTGGATTATGACAGGAAATAAGGTCGGTGGCAAACACAAGTTTAGGATGCTTATGATTCACGTTTTGTTCAGCAAGATGAGCTTCGCAAATGAACACCACTTTTATGATCGTTCAGGCAGAAATGCAATCACCAGGAGTAGAAAGCATGACTTCAACATCACTACTTCCTCCGAGTCCGAGCCGGGTTGTATGTTCCTTTGCACCAGGCACAGTTAGGGCCCGTGAAGACGGAGGACAATAATGGGGAAAGAAGGGGGAAACACTCACCTTGTATGGGGACAGTAACAAGCGTACGTGCTACACACAGGTGACAAGACTCGTTCCAAGGCGGACCCGTGGTAGCATGCTGTGATTGTGCGTGAGCTTTCTAACCTTTTTCCGACTCGCAGTCATCCCCCCCTCCCAAGTGGGCTGCCTCTCGAAAAACACTTCACCGAGAATCAGTGTTGTGCATTTCTGTGCACCCAGCGTGGTGAAGAAGCAGTGAGCAGGATAAGGCAGAGAAAACACAACGAAGAGAGGCCAGGAAAGAAAAAAAGCATCAGACATCGCCTTTCCTTTTGTTCACATCACCTGAGTTGGGGATGTGATTTTTTTTCTTCATTTGCACCAGCCTGTGTATCCGTGTGGAAGTGCTTATGTTGCTCTTTACTGGTGGCATGAAGCTTGGAAGGGGAGACGGAGTGGACTTCACCTTACAACTGAAACAAACAGATACCTGCTTATGAATGCATAAACCTGTAGGGAAGGGACAAAGTTTTACTATCTGAAGCGTTCTGGTCCCGTTTGAGGTTTAGCTTCTTAAGGAGGTCTGAAGCTACAGAAGTAATGTAGTTTTTTTAACCCAAACCACAGTGTTTTTCTAACCCTAACCAAGTAGTTTTTTTGTCGGCATGAGGTTGTGGTTGCTTATCTGGATACTTGATGAAGCCCTGAAACACCGTCAGTATATCCCAGAGGCATCAATGTTCAATGATAGCTGATTCTGAGATTGGTGCTTCAGTGTTTGACAGTAAGTCTTCACTCATGCCTCAAAACGCCATTCCTTACTGCAATGACATGGGGTTAACACACCTTCCAGCTCTGGACAAAGCCCAGAATATTCCTAAATTTGTGTTTAACATTCACTCATGTTAGCAAGCCAGCTAAACTCACGCATTATGGAAATTGGACAACATTGGCTCAGACCAGTGAGTCCACTGAAGGCTGAGAGACTCAGCGTCACATCAACATGCCTGCCCAACACTGAAAGTCACACTGTGTCTTTCTATTATTGTGCAGTCGCTGAAATAACTATTGTGGAGTTTCTAAAGAGGACAGTGTCCTTTGGTTCTTTAGTCCTCATTGTATGAGTCTTGGATGTCCTTGCTGCCTCCGAACAGCATTGTCTTCCAAATGATCTGTCATGAATTATTTTTTGATTTTTTTTTCTATTTCATTGGTTTGCATATTGTTTTCTTGTCAGTGACTTCTTTCTCATCCTGATTTTAAGGTTCAAGGTCGTCTGGTGTCTCATTGTGTTGGAACTGTTTTGCATAGTTATCAAAACACTCGAAGCAAAAAACAATACTGTCAATTATTAGTCACACTGTTGATGTGAATGTGTTTTAGAGACACAAAGAGACTGAATACAATCTGTGAATCCACTGAGTACATTTGTGTTAACCAGGTTCTTGCATGCAAATGATGTTGTGTTGTGATGCCCGCCGTCTATGCCTGGACGGTGTGGTGACACGGAGGGCCGCTGTGACGCTCAGGGTCATGTAAGACAATCTCACCTTTTTTTTCCATTTGAATTTTAATTAGATTTTGTTAACAGCACCATTTTGCAGTAATTATTTATCACAGATGTAATTACACAGTCCATCACATTATCCACTAACCATCCTGAATAATGGACCTTGGAAAAAAAAAGAAAAGAAAAAAAAAGTTCAAGGACATCAACTCAAGAGGAGAGTCAAGGAGCAGCACTTCTGTTTTCTGTTCTTTGGTATTTCACTTTTCAGGTTTCAGGTCCAATGATCACATTGAAAATCACACAGAAAGAGAAACACAACATGTTCTCCTCTCTCTGTGTTTTATATTTCATGTTAGTGTTTTTTTTTTTATGCAGTGATATTGTATTTTGCATTTTATTTGCTTAATTTGTCTTTCTTGTACTGTAGACTGTAATATTCTGTGAGTCACCTTGTAACTTTGGTTTTGAAAGCTGCTATAGAAATAAAGTTATTTATAGCGGTTTCAAATGAACATACATTTGCGAGGTACATGATTGTAACAGAAAAAAAAACTCAACATATGTTAACAGCTGGAGTCCTTTGCATAAACGGAATCTTATTACATTTGACATGAGGGGAAAAAAACAAAACAAAACTGGCATCTCTACTGTCTCTACAGTCCCTACTGTGACTGCTTTGTGAATGAGAAGAACCGAACAGACGAGAGAGGATGGAAACAAGCCTGTTTGTCCGCGGCGGTGTGTGATATGGAGATATTGTGGGGAAACAGTCCATCAAAACTGCTCCTCCCTGGTGTGTTTTCATATCGTGCAGATTGGGGAAGGTTTTCTTTTATGCAGGTGTTGAATAGGCCGAGGCTTGCGCAGGTATTTGTCTACTCTCTGGCAGGGCCAAGGGATTAGAGAGACAAGCACTGTGTTGCCATGGTTTCCAGTTCAGCTCTGCCTGCCTCCGACACCAAGGATAGTTGTTCTTTGTTGGCCTTCAGTATCACACCAATTGTAAGTGGGAGAGCTGAGGATAAACAAAAAAGATCCTTATACAATAGAAGGACTGGTTTGTGCGTCATTATATACAGTAAATTTGGTCCTTATGGCTGTCATCGCTGGTCTGTTTTACTACAAAAAAAAAGCAAATGTGTGAGCAGAACATTTGGGCTTTTCAGTTTTTTTTTCTTTATAAGGTGCCATCTGTCCTGTTCCCTGAAACTTAATGTTACAATAATACCACAAATGCCTCGACTGGGATAAAAAAATAAATTAAAAAAACTGGCTGAATCTGAACATAAAAAGCATCTTTTTCCCAAAGATTTGCTCTCAACGTATGAGCTTTTTCTTTTAATTGTCATATAACAGATTGAAGCCAAAACACCACACATGGGTTTTAAATAGCTCTTGGGAATGACTTTCTTTTCTGCTTATTGTTGTGAATTGAATATGTTCACTTTGTAGCAGTGTGTCAAAAGAATAAGACATTCGACAACATTCATTTAACGTTTTCACCATTCGGACGGAAGGAGCCGAGGATCAAACCACCGACTCTAAAATTAAGGCGACGCTCTACCTGCTGAGCCACACCACTTCCAAATATTATCACTTCTGATTCAACCGTGAAATATGTCAAATAAAGTCACCAAATTCTACGATAAGTTGCACGCCGGTGGATTTTGTGTTGGTGAGATTTTCATTTTTTTTTTGGCTCTGGCGGAGCCAATTTGCCAGAGATCGAGGCCAGTGCTGCCTTTGGAAAAAAAAACAACAAAGTCTTGGCATCGTCCTGAAATATGACATGACTCTTTAAACAGGAATTAGCGAAATACCCGTGTGCCTGATTCAGGTCATCTTTTATTGAAAATACAAATGCAATATCATACCGAGATGAGCTCCAAAATTCCACTGATCTGCATTAGAACAACCTGAGCCAGACCACAAAATATGCAAGGAGACTGTGTTTCATTAACATCGGTCCCCAGCACACTGGACAAAATACAAGCTGGCTTTGTGTTAACATGACAAGACTGCAAGATTGCTGTTTATATACCACCTGATTGTGGCACTAACTCTCAAAGAGGACAATTTTATTCCAACACAAGCTGAAGAATTCATACAGTAAATGGAAACACTTTCAACGCCATACCGTGTAATACCTGGTGTTCACAACACTAAATCTCTGGATCTCTAGGAGATTAGCCACGGATCACGAGTGTAACCAGATAGCATCAGCTACATGTACAAATACATGAGAATAATCATGAACTTCAAGAGCCTGATTTTCATGAGCCGCTGGTGCATAGCGAAGTCAACAGCACAAAGCATACAGAGAGAGAGAGAGAGAGAGAGAGAGAGAGAGAGAGAGAGAGAGAGAGAGAGAGGTCTTTGTTATTTTCTCACCTGTGCAGTGCCACAGAGTGAAAGGGTTGGATTAAGAGGAGAAACTTTATCAGTGGGTGTGTTGGGGGTGTTCTTCTCCGGCAAGTACCAACTGCTTCTTTGACGGAGAGGTCAGCGTTTCTTCCCAGCGGGAAACTCACACACTTGTCCAGGAGGTGGGGAGTCGCATGGACCAAGTAAGCTGCCAAGAGCAGATGGCGCTCCTTTTTTAAGTTGATTTCACATTTCTGTAAATGTTTGTCGCCATGTTCTCTGTTCAGAATGAGGAACATGCTGAAAGTCACAAAATAACCACACTGTTGGTGCTGCTGCCCATTTGACAGCGGACCTTATGTCACAGATGCACACCGAGGTTTCATTAATCATGTTTTTCATTGAACTGTCAACTGAAAAGCTGGTTTGGAGCGACTGGACGAACTACACAGAGAGCAGTTCTGTCCAAAGCTGGCACAATCGGCGGAGACAAACCACTTGAAGCATTTGGAAAAGAAAAGTCTGGAACGCCAGAGATCGCAGTTTTTATGACACATTTCCCATCTCTTCCCCCGAAAAAGATGATCGCAGCCAGTTGTGATGTTGCACTCACAGAAACTATACCGAAAATGAGGATATCACACCAATGTACAAGATAACCAAGGAAGGTGATGTTCGTTAAACATTAGACATCAAACCTGAGGTTGATCAGGTGTTCTGGTCAGATGGGCTGATGGCTTCATGTCACAACACTCTGGATTGCGCCTTAAATTAAATTGGTGTCATGAAACCGTGCATAGGTGTAGCACAACCTACATTTTCAAACTTATTTTGGGACAAACTCACCAAAAGTTAGTTGTTTTCATCTGATTTGGTGGGTGATTCTATACATGCGCCATTGAAAGTGAAGTAATGACTCTCTTCCCATTCATTTAGACAGAAGACCAGTGCCAAGAAGGCTGCTGAGTCGCATAACTTGCCTAACAGGACTTTGTTGACCACAGCCATGTGTAACATAGCCAAGGTCAAAAATCGGAAAACCAAACAACTGTTGGCCAGCCATCAATACACCTTAACAAAGACGAAGAAGGAGCAGAAGAAAACCGGTGGCCTTGTCCACCTATGAAAGAAGATCGGAGCGTAGTCTCCAGGAGTATCAGGGAACAACAGCTTCCTCTCTCAGGATAAAAACACCTGAACACTCGTGTGTGTTAAACGTTTGTTAGATCGTCTCCTCAGGTCAAGACTCTGCTGTCCACTTACATCTGAAGGAGAAAGGTCATTCCTTTGAGGAGAATAAAGCAAACCTCTTAGCCAGAGAGGACAGACGGTTTGAAAGGGGCATAAAAGAATCTTCTACATCAAACTGGAACGACCGTCTTTGAACAGACGAGGTGGCCTACGACATTACTTTTCACCCACCTACAACACTGTACTGAGTTCCTCCCTTGACACCTTAACAACCGTTCACACCCAGACCCACCTGGCCATAACGACCTACATGAATGCCGGTTTGTGTTGAACTCTTCACACGTGACCTTAACGACTCTGTAAGGTAACTCCCCCACACAGTTTGAAAGCCTGCGACTCCCCTCCAGTTAGTTAGAACTGAAGAAGCGTCTCGGATGGGAAGTGAAACATCTTCAAGAAACTGAAACACGTCGATGCCTATGATACAGAACTTAAACTTACCGTAACCTAGATGACTGAGAACCTTCATCAACATGTTCGCTACATCAGTGTTTTGATCTCCCATCAACTCTTTCACAAAAAAAAAAGCAAAAGCCATGTGCATCTTGGGGTTTCCATCAACCTCTTTGAAAGCGATTTTTAAAAATGGGCATTGAAATACATTGATGAACGCCTAATATCTTTTCTCTCTTACCTCCTGGCTTCCTGCAGGGGCTCTGGGTTCCCCTCTCCTGCTCCCTGGAGCACCTCCTCCAGTGGAGCCTCAGGTCTGTGCTGCCTGCCGCCTCCAGAGACCTACCACAGGAAGTGTGTCACCTCCCCTGCAGAACAAGCTGCAGATAAAAAGGAAAGTTCTCCATCTAAAATCAGACATCAAGATCCCACTGATCACAATCTCTTGCAGTGGAAATTTTTTTTTTATTAAACAAAACTTGATGACTCAAGCCCTGAGCCCTCAAACATTGTATTTTTTTTTGTTCATCCCAAACACACACACACACAGTAGGTAGGCACACGCTGTAGCGGCTGTGTTGTCAGTATCTAATATTAGTTCCTACTTAACCCTGTTTGATGCATGAGCAAAGTTCACTATGTTGCTAGCAAACCTTGGCATGGGTCATCGCGCTTGCAGTGAGGCTGGCTGCACTCATTACAGAGTAAACAAACCTGGAGGAGACAGCATGGACTGAGCTGAAACCGAAACTGAGCTGCTGTCAAGTTTCAAATCTGCTGTGTGGCAGAATTTGGGGGTTCCGACAGATGAAGAAAAAGGCAACAAGACAACCGACAGGAAAATTGCATGGATTGTAAGGGGAGCCTTGTCTTGGGGGGAAATACTACACACCTCGTACAAACACAGTGAAAAACATGTAGTTTTGCTGGAATATATACAGTTAAGCCGGCTTTCTTGTTTGCATTCTTTTAAAAGGTTACATAATGAAGATTGATGCTACTCTTATGTAAAAGAGTCAATCTTCTTCTTCAGTGTAACTCTTAGCAAGAAAACTAGTAAACATATTTCCTAAAGTGTCATATCATTCCCTTAAATACAACTGCACATGATGTCCCAGTGTCGAAACGCATTTAGTGTTCTCAAAATGACAATAGCTTTGGTAACAGTCATTCAACTCAACAGAAACTATAGGCTGAAAAGCACTTTATCCACCACAGCTGCCGTGGGTTAAATGTTTTTAATGGTGAATAAAGGAACAGAATAATCTGAGCTAATCTATCAAAGGAAATGCCTCAGGTACAGTTAAGAATGAACTGATGTCGTGCCAAGTGAATTTCTGCATGGGTGCATCTGCATCACACAGACCCTGCAGCCACAAGGGCTCTGCTGAACTTTAAAAATAACAACTGCTCTAGTGCACGAAGAGGTGCCGCTCGATCTGACTGTCCGTCTCTGTGTAGACATCTGAAGCCGCACTCTGACATTCCCAATCACCCTAGAACTGGAAAAACACACCGCACAAAGTTAAAGGAGATATATTCCGCTCATTTTCAGGTTCATCATTTTATTTTGGGTTTAAGCCCCTCCCTGAATACTCACACTGCTCCGATAGGTCAGTTCACACACGCCTGAGCAAGCTTTGCTAACAACAACAACAACAACAACAACAGAGCAGCTGTGCTAAATCAATACCTATGCGCCAAACTAGCTGCTAGGCATAAATTATGCAAATATGTGACATGGTGACGTATTGTGATGTATAAAGTCACAGAATTACAGGCGGGACTACAGACGAGGTGTTTCAGGAGCAGTGCTTTCTGTGGGAGAGAGGAGCTTCTGTTGTTTCAGACTTTTAAGATCTTTGACTTGCACAAGACGCTATAAAACAATGAGGGAAAGGGAAAAACAAAAAAAACCACAATAAGTCTACTTGAATATTTGACTAAACCACAGTCTGATTATTGGGTTAAAGACTGAAGATACACTCCATTTCCTGTCAGATGCTAAACTGAACCACTTTGTCTGAGGCTGCTTTCAAGTAAAGAGATCGAAAAATGAGATAGCAGAAAAAAAAGAGACGTCTTCTTGAGGAAAATCAATTAACAGCGATGCTATAGCTAAAAAAATATTCTCCTTAATCCCTGAATCGATTTACATTCATCAAGAGAGAAATCAAACTGTGAGCTAGTGAGCTCCATTCTGCACGGTCAGTGCAGCTGCTATTACAGCAGCTATACAATTATTTAACCACCACCAGGCAGGTCAATTAAAGGGAGGCTTCATAATTTTTAAAATCCATTTTGCAAAATCTGTTTTGCATTACTCACCGACGCTGCTGTCGCCGGACTGTAAGTGTCTCTGTATTCATAAGGCATAGTGGGAGCTCAGAGCACTTGTGCTGCTGCCAAGGAAATGAAGTAAATTCCATATGAGCCTGACATAATATAAAATAACATCCCAACTATCCTGTCAAGGACAAATTTTTAATTTACAGTTGGCAGCAAAAGGAATCCAAAGGGTGTTTTCACCAACAAACGTTGTGCCAAGTAAACATAATGATAAATAAGTGGAAACCTCCTGGGAAATATGAACATGTTTGTATAAAACAACGGCCATAAAGCAGGATGATGGTTTCAGCTTCAAAAAGGTCTGAAATTGCTGTTGTATTACTTTCTCCACAGACACACTGCACCTCTGGTGGAAATTTCCCTCCTCACTTTTCCCGCAGCATTCAACAGATGACAGCACTAATGTAAGCACAACCAGCCAGCTGAAGGGGTCTCCCCGGTGTCTAATGTCCTGATGAGTTCATTCTGCACAGAATCATTACAGGGTTCAAATGTTAATGTCCGCATTAAGATGCTTTCACAAATGCAAGCACCGGGCTAAAGTGATGTGTCACAAGAGCAGTAATTTCCCAGCAGACTTAGGGAAATATATGTCCAAATTATGGTTGCGCAGCATTGTTGAACTTGATTTATGTTCAACAGACACTTTTAAATAGAGGACAACGTGAAAAATAAAGCAAAGACCTTCCTACGGGACTCAGTGGAGCTACACTGACAGTGGATTTGAAATTAGCAAACTTCAGACGGGGTTAAAACGTCTGTAGACTAAAAACTCGGCGCCAAATTAGACCAGTAAAGCTGCTAAATGAATTGAATAGTATTCATCGGAAACATAAAGTAGTGACAAGCAACATGTGTCTAAACATATCGATCTGACTTGTGTGTGCATTTGTTTTGGATATTAGTAAAAGGAAGACATCCTAGTTAAAAATACATAAAGTTTACACATAGCTGCTTGCAGGAAGCATTGCAGGATTAATAACATAAATATGCTGAAGGTGTGTAAATTCTGTATTTGTACCTCTGAAGGAGAAACTGACTTGTATTTCTCAATATTCAGGAATTGTAACAGGGGGGGAAAAATACCAAGACACAAACAGAACAATAAATTAAATGTGGACAACACTAAAGTGTCGGTGTGGAATCAGCCAGGGTGAGGAAGTTCAGAAAAGTGAAGAAGTTCAGAGCAGCAACTCAGTTCCTTCAAGGAGATTTATTGTGCTGCAGCAGCAGAGAACTCTGTCCTCCCTCAGGCCACACAAAACATGAATGACAGACCAAGATCTCAACAAATACTGCGACCTCAGCTTCAATCAGACAAACTGTTTCACCTGTGTGTGTGTGTGTGTGTGTGTGAGAGAGAGTGTGTGTTGAGAGAAATATAGTCCCCCTTGCTGCCGGTGTGTCGAGGTAGACACATCTGCAAGGTTAAGATCCAGTGCACAGCTTAATATTAATGCAATGAGACTAAAACCCCTTGGTTGACATCAGGATTGTTGTCAAGGCTACATATGAAAAAAATAAAAGAAACACTGTGCTGGTCCGTTGGTGCAGTGGCTCATTAGTGCTGAAGCTGCTTGTGTGAACTCACACACAAAATGGCCGGTTCAATTAAATGTTGGAAGGATACACTGAGGATCAATACACCTGCCCCCTAATGAATGCAAGAAATAAACTATAAAACTTCACAGATGTATTCCAACAAACACGTGATACTGCAGGAAAAGCTCAATACTCAAGTGGCACTCCAGCTTCCTAATTCAAAGAATGGTGCATTTATAAAACATGACAGCACCCTGAATTGTTTCTTCAATTAATTTGTGGCGGCTTTGGAGACAGATTTCAACCGTGCTGTTATCCTGTGGTGCAAATAAGAGTACACTGAGGGCTCAAGCTGCAGGCAACCTGTCAATCACACTTTCTCCACTGGTAGGGAACCCTGGAGCCCACTGCATTACGTTTTCTCCACTTAAGGGGCACCCAAAAAAGGCACTGTTTTGATTTGTCTTCATTGGAAGGAGAGTGTCCAGAGGACACTGGATCCCATTTTCTCAACTTGACCGGCACCCTAGAGAGCACTGGATCATGTTTTCTCCACTGGACCGGCACCTTAGAGGCATTTTCTCCATTTTTCTATCTTCTTTCTACCACCTTAGCAGGGTAGGGGATCGGGGGGCTTGTATTGAAAAGTATAAGTAGAGATTCTTCTATTGTTTGTAATTGTAAATGTTTGTAATCAACCATAGTTAGTCCATCTGGGACCAGGGGAAGATTTTGCCTAAGGACCTGGTACACAATCTTTTTTTTGGTTTTGCTTTGTATTTTGTACAGTCAACAAACATTATTAATTACACCTAAATCTTTCACTCCTTTCTCAGCCAGAACAAAGAATCTTGGATTCATCATCAACCACTCCTCTTCTTGCTCAAAAATGCTGTTTGTGTTGTTTCTGCTTTCAGCTTCACCCGTTAAAAAATGCCCATGAAGTGTTATTGATGCATCGCTGAAGTATTTCTTCCCCTGTTGTGTCGTCAGTTAGCCAGAGGATGGACAACAGGCACAAGACAGCTGGGCAGCAAAAAAAGAGGTTCAAACCTCCTGTAGCTCGAAGGTTTATTCATAGAAAGTCTGGGGTGATATAAAAATGGAATTACAGCCCATCCTCATCAGTTTCATGCATTTATTGCTCTTTATTGGAGCTCAGTGAAGTGGATCCACAGTGGATTAAAATGAGCATCCACCCCGTCCTATCTCCCTCCTCAGACTGGAACATGGATGCAGCCTTGCAACCACAAGAGTTATGAATAAATAATAAAAGAAAAAGCTTTGTAGGTGACGGCTCCAGGGATAGAGTCGAGCAGTTGCCTTGTTCACTTACGCCGCAGGCTGGCCCCTGCAACTATTTACCTCCATGGGTACAGCTGTAATTAGTTTGTGACTCAGTGTTTTGTAGTGTTTTTATATGATGAATATGTAATGGAGAAGCTGAGTACAACAGAGAAGAGTCTAAGCGCCTCTCAGCATCATTTTCTTTTTGTTACATGAAAATAAAAAAATCCATTCTTGCAAACAGCAGCTGTGTCTAAAAAAAACAATAAATGATAAAAACACATTTCGATTAAAACCTAATTTAAAACGCTGACCAACAAATGTTGAGAGCTAAGGTTTCTCCCTTCAGCAGGTGTGCTCTAACAAGCAACACGAGTCCCGAGCATTAGAAACGTGTTTTTCTTTGATCTTGTTCGAGAGACGATATTTTCAAGGAATTAATTGAGGCTTTTTAGGTGGAGTGAGCTACACATGACTTCCCTCTTAAGGGTGAATTTGCCTCTAAATTGAGGCAGACGTCTTAAATATATGAAGGAACATTCATGCTACATGTGGGGTTGTTTAAATACTGTATATTTACAGTATTTAAATAAAGAAAATCTCTAATGGCTACTACTCTAGCGGTAAAATTAATAACATTGATCATCTCATTACAATCAAATGTTCCTCTAAGAAACCTTTGGTTCTGGCATTGATATGGTTGCTGGTTCTTGGCATGCATCACCCACCCAAACACTGTTGCAAACCAAGTACACCCCGCTCTCCCCAATGGCAGTGGCCAACCCCAGCAGGACAGTGTGCCCTGCATCACCACATAAACTGAACTCAGGGCATCGAGCTGACCTCCAAACTCCCCAGATCCCAGTCCGATCGAGCATCTGTGGGACGTGCCTGAACAAGTCTCATCCATGAGTGCCCCACTGTGGACTTGGCTCTGACCCACTGAGGCATGAGCATAGGACCTCTGGGACTTTTCTGTTCTGTCTGCCAACAAGACCTTGGTGTCGGATCCTTTCAGTCCTGTAAGTCATGAGTTGGACCTCCATGGATTTGCGTTGTTCCGGCATGTCTCAAAAAACGGGTTTGGTCAGATTGGGATCTGGGAGACCAGGTAGATGCCAGTTTTTGCGGTGAGTCAGGGTATTTTGACCTGCTGGGGTGGTCACTGTCGTTGGTGAGGGGCTGTACGTGGCCTGCAAATGGTGACTGATGGTTGATTACAATCAAGTAGCTTCAACATGAATGCTATAATCCAATGTTACCCAGTGGAACAAAGCATTGTGACCAAATGATCAATGTTTTTCACTTCACTGTTGTATCCGTTGTTTGGGAACGCCTTGGGATCCTCCCGGAAGAGCTGGAGGCAGTGTCCGGGGAGAGGGAAGTCTGGGTGTCCCTGCTCAGGCAGCTGCCCCCGCGACCCGGCCCCGGATAAGCGGATGACAATGGATGGATGGATGGATGGATGTTGTATCCGTTTGTCACATCTGTTTCAGGACCTGCCTCATGTCATTGGTGTCTTATTATATGACATGTTTTTCTCTTTTAATATTTGTTCTCTTAGCCGTAATCTAAATAAAATTATTGAAGCGTCGCGAAAAAATGTCTGAAAAACAAGTCAACCATAAAAACCCATTCTCTCAACAGTCTAGCCTTTTCTTGATAAGCCTGAAGGCCACTCATGTAAGCAGCAGTAATCAATCACTGTGTCGGACAGAAAACACCTTTGTTGTAATGTTTAATTTCCATTTGCCACAGGGTTCCTCTTTTTTATTAAACAATTACTTAACTATTTCTAGGAGGCATACCTGTCATACTCTGATTTTTTTAAGTAATTCAATTAAAAGCACAAAAACAGGACATACTGAAGTCTAAAATGACTCTATTTTCACCTTGAATCAGTCTTTTGCAAAAATCCCTATTTCTGAGAATTCTCACATTGTCCCATGAATTGAGAAACGACTTAAAATACACATCTTTCATTGCACGTGTGTGTTTAGTTATGTCTTGTCTGCCTGCATGAGTTTTGCCCTGGTCAATGAATGGCACAACACAGGAGGGCAAACTCCTCGGGTCAGGACTCTGGTGACCGCTCACACCTGAAGGATAAAAAATCATTCTTTGGAGGACAGCAATGTAAACATCTTAGCCAGAGGGGACAGATGGTTTGAAAGAGGAGTAAAAGAATCCATCAATGTCAAACTGGACTGACTGCCTTTGAAAAGAGGAGGTGGCCGACGACATTACTTATCACTCACCTACAATCCTGTACAGAGTTCCCTCCCCAGACAGCCTAACAACCATTCACACCTGGGCTCACCTAGCTTGAGCAACCCGCATGAGGTCCGGTTGGGTTAACAACCTACAAGTGGCCCTGACACCTCTGAAACTCTGTTCCCATGTATCCTCAACAGCTCTGTAAGGACACTCCCACACAGAATTTAAAAGCCCACGACTCCCCTCCAGTTAGTTAGAACTGAAGAAGCCTCTTGGATGAGAGGTGAAACTGAAACGCGTCCGGTTGCCTACGATACAGCACTTAGACCTTGTTGGCCAACATACACATTTCATATGATTCTCAATAAGAAATGAACAGATGCAGCTATAAAAGTGTGACAGTGTATGTTGAGTGTAACTATTCCTGAACACAATAGCCAGGATCCAGGAGGGAGCTCAGATTTTTTTTTTAGGGAACAGGTAACACATTGTACTGTAGGCTGCACCCATGATTAATTTAATGCAGTTTTTCTTCGCAGCTCTGTCCACCTGAGTCCTCTCCACATTCCCCCCTTTCACCCACTGACCCTGCTTTTCTCACTGAAACACTGCTTCAGCGCACCTGGCTGCTTTCTCCTGTGGATGTATTTGATCAACCATCATTTTTCTTTCCCGCTGATGACGATGCTGCCTCACAGTGCTGCCCTATTTCCAGGCCCAAGCCCCCGCGCCCTTGTAACACCTGCCTCGCAGTATTCGTCTTTGTGCTGACAGCGCCAAAGTCTCCACTTACTGCTTTGTCACAGCATCTTTTGCCAGTAAACAAATTAATCATAAGTAGTTAACCACCTCCACCTTCTCTTTAGCAATATATGTGTCCTTAGAAGCACTTGCTGCATAATAATCTCTCTTAATGAGCGATAAAATTCAGGTTGATTCGGGTTAATGGAAGTAAATGAACGGCATGTAAATTGAAACAATACTGTGCCTCGTTTATAAAGTGGAGGTAATGTTTTATGATGGCATCATCAGTAGATTTCTTTAACCCTCCAGTTGCACATCTCCTACTTTTCCTGTTTAAATCTCCAGTTGGACGAAGTGCTGCATGTTTTTTGATTGTGGCTGCAAAGTCCTGGGAACAGCATTCACTAAAACATCTGGTCGGAAAATAACTATAATCAAAGAAATCGTACTAATTTTCAAGAAGATGATTTGACACATCTGCTGCGAAAATTGAATCAATAAAAATGCAGTTTACGAATGGAGTGACTGAAGTGAGCGTCTCTAGGAGCAGAGACCTGAAGATTTCATAGAGGTCTCGTCTGATCCGGTCTTGGCTTTCCTCCAGATCAGACCGTGACACAAACATATGTTTCGACCGCTGTTTGGTTTGTTTGCGCTGAGCCATCTGGTCCTGTCTTGTCAAGGTCATGCACTACATCAAACACGTCACGCATCTCCACCTGCAATGCCTGAGCCGGTTCCGTGGGATGCTAATGATGTTTTATGCTCATCATTGGTCCCACGCTTAGATTGTCCATCAGTCTCACACTTACAAATAAGAGCCCTCTCAAACGCTGGTCGAGATTATCAAGTGGTTTGACCCTTACAAATGTTGAAACGCCATCTCAAACAATGGTTGTATGCTAAGATTAACTTTTGGATTCACACTTAAAAATAAAGTCTGTCTCAAACTGGTCTCATGCTAAGATTATCCAGTGGTTCCAGGCTTACAGATGTTAAAACAGCATCTCAAAACAGTGATCTATTTTTTTTTTGCCACTTGGGGACAGTAGCGACAAGTTGTAAATAAGACCAGAGGTCCGTTTCACAAAGCAGGTTCAACAAACTCTGAGTCTAACCCTGAACTCTGAGTTGATCTACTCTGAGATAAGAAACTCTGAGTTTTCGGTTCCAGAACAGCTGATTTGGGTTAGTTAGTAGTTTCACCTGGAGTTAAGCGCGTGCACCACAAGTATAGAAAGACAGCGTCAATGGAGCCCCGATTCGACGAGTCACCATGGCAACGGGGAAGAGGGCGGCTACGTTTTTCACCCCAATGGAAATGGAAATATTAATGCGCTCATACGTTGAGTTTGCGCACGTTTTTAGAAGGAAGTGTAACACCGCTGCAGCAGCAAAAGAGAGGGAGACGGTGTGGGAGAACATTGCTGCTCGGGTCAATGCGTTAGTTTAAATGTAGTCCTTTGCAATCACAATAATATTACAGGGGGAAAGTGCTTGAGTGGTAGAATATTAATTTATTTAATTTAGGTGCAATCCCGCAGGGGGAGAAGCGCACTTGGCAGCAATTTAAGATGAAACATAAAAACATTATACCTCGGCATAATCTCATGGGGATTCCTCAGTTTGATCATGTTCTACATTTTAAAGTAAATATTAAGTGGCTGTTTGACTGAATAGTTGTTTTATCCCCAACATAATGCTGTTTTCACGAACATAAATGTCTTCTCATCTATAGCAACTTCTGTTAAATAATTAAGCCTATTTAAACTAACACAGAAAGAAGCAGATGCCCGTAAAACAGGTGGTGGTCCAGCACCGCCACCTGTAACGGAGGCAGGGAAGCTGAAATGAAGATCGGTAGAAGCCGTTTCAGGGCGAGGAACACTTTTCGGACCGCTCTGCGCACAGTTGCCCAGGTGCTCTGCATCTCCGACGTTGTATAAAAAACTCCCATTTGCAAAAAAAACCACACAAAAAAACGCAGCGCAACACACGATATCTGCTGGGATGTGAGAGCATGACTTCGGTGAGAAATGTTGGAAATGTAAGGACGGATTAGGTTGTGTATGTAAATGATAAACTGTGCCGTGAAACGGTACCGCTCAAAAAGATAATTGTCTGGGAATACAAGTACATCTGTGCGCAGTCTGATAACCATCTCCCGATGAATATTTAATTCTCTGCGCAGTAATGCTGCGCCTTCATCCACGGGATC
>CAEMYA010000126.1:5183129-5195983 GCA_903131615.1 Diplodus sargus
TCCACTTTGTCACATGGCTTTCACATTATCATTTGACACTTCGTTGTTTAGTTCAATTATAGCCACTTTAACCACGCGACAGATCAGAGAGCAAGCACATGCGTCAGTCATACAGTAAGCTCGTTCTGGAGAGGCACCGATAATTGGCCTATTTTTCAGGTTAGAGAACACGTTGCCAGCTGACAGTTATAGTATCTTTCACCTCATATTCTCTGGTGCACTCAGCCCCCTTTACCTAACATGTCATGCACATTCTCAACCGTTGGGATTAATATTTCATCTACAGAAATATCAGCTCAGACAGGTTTAACCAGAAAGTACCTTAACATATTCGCGGACAAGAAGTGAAAACACTCCCACTCATCGCATCGCTGTCACATAAGTGGCTTTTTTTTACCAAGTGGGTTGAAAAAACTGTCTCCAAAGAGGGCAAAGTGGGTGAAGCAAAGTGTGCTTGGCCCCCTAATGACAGCCGGGAACATGTCAGGTGCATTTTTAACTTTCTACCCCTGCAACTGCTTGGGGAATAAATGTGAATAAAACACATTGCAGACTGGGCTCATTGTACACGTGGCAAGCTGCAGGTTTTTTTTATAGCACACGTTATCATATTCTATCCATCCACAGGGAGGATTTCAGGGGAATTCAATGCAGATATACACACAAGGTGAAACACCTTGGTGAATCTTCAGTTCAGGACTTACTGTACTGCTCGCATGGTGCAAACAGACTTACAGTCATTTACAAGGATGCAACGCGAGGGAGGTTTTTTTTTTCTCTCAGCATAAATGTTCCCACATGTGAGGCGGTGATAAGCAACCTTATGCATAAAGGTATGTGCAGATTGGATAAGGGAGAGAACGGTATAATTGATTCACTGCTGCATCCGTCCGAACAGCGGCACAGGCTGAACATGTGAGTCTCTGGTGATGGAGGCTGTTTGTGCATTTGATGCTGAAGTGTTTAATTGTGATGCTTGTGGCCTGGTGTATTTAGAGTGGTGGAAAGTAAGCTAGTATATTCACTCAAGAGCGCGACTGAAGTACAATTTTTAATGCAGGCCTGCTTGCACTTCAAGCACTACACTATCTGTGTGTTTCCATTTTATTCTATCTTTCAGCCCAGTCTCACTGGCATGTAATAGACCTGCCAATCAACTGGAGGTCGGGTGGATTCTCATAGGACTTTCACCCAGGAGACTCCGGTTTGAGTTGTCTGTGAGGCAACAATGATAACCGTTTCTTTTAAAGAATAGTTAAGCTAAACTATGATCTTTTCCTAAACCTAACCAAGTAGTTTTGGTGCCTTTATTTTGAAAATATAACTGGATGCAGCGTGTTTGTTATTGGCAGCTTGACCCTGGGAGAGGCTGAGTTGTTTTCACGCATATTCAGCTTAATAACACAAACTATATTCAACATGTAAATGACAATGTATTATTTTAGATTTTAGACTTTATTGCTCCTTAAGTAAACTTCACAAGCTCACAATTTTACACATTTAAGTGTGTTTGTGTTTTGTGGAATACCACTGCACACGGGATTTGAATATCCTCCAATGAAAGCACTCAGTGGCTGAATTGCATTGTGGGTAATGTAGGTGCCAGGTTTTCACAAACAGTCCACTGGTCTAGCATTGCAGTCTTTTAACACTGTTGGGCTCCTTATGGACAGACTATAAACAAATCATCAACACCAATACAGCAGAACCACAGTTATCATTTTCTTTTTATTCCACGCGTTCTTCTTCCTTCACTACCCACAATGCAACTGGCAGCAATGTAGATTTCACGCAGCTTGCTGCTTTATGCTACTTTTTACACATATGCAGTAGCACTTCTACTACAACCTGTAAAGACACTTTAATGTGTAAAATTGGTGGAATTACCCTTTAAGTACATTTTTGAATGCAGGACTTTTTCTACTCTGTGGCTCTACAACCTTTTTTACTTCAGTGAAAGCTCTCCTTCCACCACTTTGCATGCATGCATACTTTTACTATATTTTGTGAGTTATTTGGATGTTTAAAGCTTTAATACGAGTCACTGGTCTGAAATAGATCAAATTGACTGAGAGATTGAAAATGTGGCCCTGTAGCCCTTTGAGACATTGCATGAGGTCCTGGGAAATACAAATAAACCTGAATTGGCTCATTGACTTTCTTGACTCACTGTTCAATATGTGTTAGAGTGTATATAAACCATATAAACACACACAAGTACACACGTCTAGGCATATTTGTACTTCTGTACATGTGGGTATTTACATTATTCATTATTTTACCCTCACGCCAGACATGTGCTGTATGTTTGGGCTGAAACGACGCGTCATATCTGCAGTGACATCATACCAATCAAACATGAAAATGCAACAACAACAACCCAGACACACTATAATGGCTAAAATAAGAACCTTATAAACCAAAGCAGGTCTACAAATATAAGCGGAGGTATTTATAATTCAGTGTGATCGCTCTGTGAGGTTGTGAGATGCAGTTGCCAGTGCCATTTTACATCAAACTCATCATATGCCTGCAATGGACCATGCAGGCGTCAAATGAGGAGTGTTAAATGATGCACGTCAATCACAGCCTCCAGTTATTAACCGACTGTAAATATTTGCTCCAAGAATTGGGCTTTAAGTAAACAAAGGGGAATTTCTCGGAGCAAATGGGATAGCGATCTGAATATGTTCTGCATGACACTTGCAGAGGTAATCTGCAGAAGCACCCAGTGGCATCTGCAGAATGTCCCTGAGAGCCGTTTGGGAGCAGCATAGTAAATATGACTGATACCAACACAAGGAATGCATTTTTCATGTCGATTCACACTACTACGGCAAAAACGGATGCCTTGCGTTTGTGCCCCGGAGTCATTAGCTGTTTTCTTTGCCATTAAATTTAGCTAGTCTGGTGAGGAGTTTCGAGTGTGCTGCAGTTTAAATAATGCGCGAGTCAGCTTGGTTCTTTGTTGAAACCTTGACGATATAGATCAGATGACGATCAGATGATGAAACATTCAAGTAAGCCGTGCATAAATTGGACTGTTGCAAGCGCCCTACTCTACACCAAGCGTAGAAGCAGCAGCGGCAGCAGCGGCAGCATTGGCAACACGTTGAATGTTATTGCATCAAAAAGGTGAAAATATATAAAGAAAGAAAATTTGAAATAAATAAAGGTTACATAACGGAGAAATTGAGCATGAAAGGAGCACATGTGGGGAGAAAATTGCATAACATCTGCAATAGTATGTGTTAACATCATTCCATTATCATGCTCATTATCAGCTCTGCAGGAAGCTATGCAAATTAGCCGGAGTGTGTCTGGAGGTGTGTTCAGAAAATACATTTTTCTGTCCATTAATATACGGAGAAAACCTCATTTAGAGGGAAAAACCACATATGCGACGGTTCATTTAACAATCGCAGACACGTACGCGCCAAAAGCACACGCCTCGCGTAGGCAGAGCTGTACAGAGCAGACCATGAGCACGGCGAGTCCATGATAGTCAGGATGTGCAGCCGCATCCTGCTTCAGCACCCTCGTGGCTGGCGGAGGCTGGGGCCAGTCGGGCAGGAAGCAGCGTACGGTCTGAAGTCTGATGGCTGTCGGCACAAAAAGGCGCCTCAAGTGCAGCAGCCGGGAAGAAAGTGCTTTGTAGCTGGATCAGCACACACTGCAGGGGGTGGCAGGTTTGTTATGTGGTGTGAAACAAGTGGTTCTGGATTCAGCAGTGATGACACACACTCCCCTCTGTGTACCTCTTGGCAGACCTTAAATAACACACAACAAACCCCTGGCATACGCGGCATCAACATATTGTGACCAGGTGCGGAGCAGGGGTGTCACCGTAGACGTGATACATGATTTTGGAATGGACTGGAGAACAAACTGGATTTGGGGATTTTTTTTTTTTTTCCTTCTCCAAAATGTGCTCAGTGACTCTCTTTTGATCCAACTCCATTTCTCTCACACACTGTTTCTGCTGGCTTAGCTTGCCTGGTGTTAAAAAACATACTGTGCTCTGCCACTTGGCAGTGCTACCCTATAAGAGACAGTAACAAAGGACTGGGAATACTGTGTATTAAAGGATGAGGCTGCTGATAGACTGGCTGTGTTGTTTTCTTATTTCCAATAAATCCTGTTTAAAGATTAAAACCAACGTGTCAACAAACATCACCTGTGTATCCGCAGTGTGATGCCGCTTATTTTTGCACGTCATAGATTGCCGATGGTTTGCAAACAACAGTAACGAAACTATCTGTAGCCATGATAGTGACTCTGTGAGGCCAGTCCCTCTTCATCAGAGCAACAACCATGTAGGTTGACTATGAAAGCAGCTTATCACAATACCCATATTTACCTCTAGTGGTCATATTATTATGGCAGTAAAAGAGGAAGTGAAGGGAATGAATGCAAGAGCAACACAGTTTGCACAGGAAGGATGTCAGGGACGGACGGATGAGTCAAGTAAGCAGAGGACTTTCCCTCAGGAGACTGTTGCTGTTCCCAAGTGATAAAGAAGTCAGCTGTGATTTATACTGATGTGATAACAAGGAAAGTCATGTTACGTAACATAGTTTATTCAATGTTGGTGTGTTTTTGAATCCTAACCAAGATTTTTTCCCAAAGCCAACCAAACTGCGAGGTTTTGTTTGCCGGTCCCCATGTGTTAATCCGCAGTGGAAAGTAGTTCCCAGCAAATGCACAAGTTACCCACGTTATATGAGGCTGATGAGCACTTCTTAGTTATGTAACATCAGATCTGTGGCCATTTTTTTTAAAAGATATATCTCTTTAGAGACAATTCAAACAATTATTGGAGGAAGAACAGGTAGGATGATGTCAGCCCGGCACTACAGGCTGTTCACGACATGATATAATTACTGCTATCACAGCCCTGCAGCAGCAGGTTAGCAAAAGCATTTACCTCCAACTGAACACAAACACCACCATAATTCAAAAATAATAATCATAGAAAAACATTCAGCCACAAGTCTCAGATGACTTATTTTTTATTTCTTGCATAAATGAAAATCACTTTTCCAGTGACTCATGATTAAAAGAAAATGTTTCCTCATATGGACGTCACAATTTTTTATGTGCATAGCATGTAGCCGGTCCTGGCACACTTAATTGTAGGTGTTTTTCAATTTCAGTGAATGTAATAGGTACGTGCATCTGCATGTATGAAAAGAGGTCTGCGTCCCTCGCCCGCTTGAGCGCGCTGAGACGGTACAAAGGGAAAATGTGACGACTGTATTCAAACGACACGGGGCTTTTCAATCACGCTGATAAATGGAAACCTGTTATTGTTATAATGTAATTTCATGCCAAAGTGTTTGCGCTTGTTATTTTATACCGATTCAATGCCGGTTCTGACCTCTGGATCCGCTCCTGGAAGTAATTATTCCCGGATACCAATCACTGGAATATATCAGTGTTGCGAATAATGAAAAATTCCGCCCTGTTATGAAGCGAGGCAGACAGACAGACTGTGTGGTTTTGGAAGAAAATGTTATAGACAGAGAGTCGAACCGGCCGGTCAGCAAAACACACTGAATTAAGCTGAGGTCGGTAATACAAACAGATGTATGTACAGCCGAGACAAGACAATCAGCAGGGACAATGAAGGATTATGGGAAGAATAATCAACCAGAGTAAAATGTTGGCATTGTAGGATAACTTAAATTTCGACGTTTTAGACGAATTACATCAATATTTGTACCCAACAACGTGAACAACAATGTCGGGACATCTCACAGCTGCGTCCGCGGAGACAAAACCGGGTGTTTAGAGCCAAAATGATCTTTCCTTCACCCTCACCGCGGGGATTTTGTGTCAGACCATAAGCACAGCGCGTTCACTGCAGCTTAAAGAAATGCGAAGGTTCAACATATCCCCGGTTTACAAAATAACAATCTCATTATTTGTTGATACGTCGTGTACCACGCCATCCGAGCTCTGTGTAAAATGAAACAGTGGACAATCTCAGAAATATCTGTGATGATGGCTGCGACAGTTTCTGGGCACAACCGCAGGCCATTAAGAATTTTTGGAGCCCAGCTTGACTAAGTTTCCTTCGACTGGTGCAGCTGCAAGTCACGTGAGTCGCCTTAATTATCAAATTATTCACTGTTTCCCACCGAGTCCAGATTCTGCCTCGAGTCAATCTGTGGAACAATTTCTATCTGTATTCTAACCAAATGCCTTCTGTTCATTTTAAACAGGCTGTCTGTTGAATTAGGAAAACAGCACTGCTTTTTTTTTTTTTGTGCACCGCGCACTTCGCACGTGCCTCTCGCGCTCGTCGATCGCACTGATTATTTAAGTGATTCATACGTTGACTGACGCCCCTTTTTTTCCCGTCTGCAGACGCACGAACACACGAGCTGACGAATCTCTGGATATTAAGAAAGCGCCGGTGAACACAGAGCAATGAAACTGTCTGAGGTCTGCGATCATTTTTTAATGTTCATTTTTTTTAACGATTCAGAAGCTTCTCGCATTCAATATTGAGTATTTGGCATTAATAAGAGATGGGATTTTTATTCGGCAGCTGAATCCAGGTGCATTTCTGACGGCCGGGCAGACTTATAATTATACAATCTCTGCTCTTTTCCTCGTTATCGGATGGATTTTACCACAGTTTTTCGCTCATTAAATTGCATGTGCAAATGGGAACACATATATTCTCATTCTGCTTTCAGTGGTTTTATTATTCTTATTATTCCTAATTCCTTGGCCAGGAGGCGGCTGGTCAAACCACCTACACTGTTCAAGGTTTACTACACCCGTGTAACCTCTTTAAAGGTGAGAGCGGTAAAACAGCCTCAAGATAATTTCAGCAGTTTAATGAATGACTTTGGATCCACCGTATAGTATATTATCTTTAGGGAAATTAACACCACACGTTTTAATTACCCCGTCATTCTCATTTATTCTGACAGGGAACCAATTAATACATGTAATTGTACTTATAAAGCTTCCCATTAAAAAAGCTTTTAAACGACGTCCTTCTGTGGAGTGTGCGAGATAGCTCTTCATATCGGCTGTAATTACGGTTCTCTATTTTGCAAAATACAGGATTGTTTTGAAGAGAAAACACTTACATAAACACGTCCTCTTTTATTCTGAGGGGAAACTCGTGAAGCGGAACGAAAAAAAAAGGGTGGATGAAAGCCGATCCTGTTGCTTTCACTGGAGAAAATGGTTTATTTTCAATGTAGGTGTGGTCATGATTATTGATAAAGCTTGTAGTTCCTCTCTCTACTTCCTTTAATTGAATAATGTGAAATAATCGCTTAATTTTCAATGTTGCTGTAGCTTTTTATTTCCATTATATCTCTATTCATTCCCCTCATATTTATTCATTTCACTCAATTAAGACATATATGTATTTTTTTTTTTTGTTGCATCTCAGCCGAGGCACTCTGTGCATTTTTGATTAGCCGGTCAGAGAACGACGAGCAGAGTCCTGATGAACAGGGATGGATCCTGCGGCTTCCCCACTCCTCCCTCAGGAAGTGATTTGGAGTAGAAAGAAATGGAAGGAGTGGAGACGCAGCGAGGAGCGGAACAAGGGAGAGTCGAGGCAATTTGGCACACTGTCTTTTCCTCCTCCATCATTAAACATGGACGTCAGTTATTTATGAAGCGGCCCTGTTATGACTGACGCAGCCCAAACACACACTATGACTCACAGCCCATTGAAATTATGCACACATACAATATGAACGGCTATAATTATAGTGTTACACATTTACTGTAGCAAACAGAGTATTGACTTTCTTCCTCGGTGGTCATTGTGGGCAACAGGAGTTAGCTAACCCAGCTAACAGCCTCCTCATCTTGATGCTAAGCTAACAGCTAGGTAAGTAGCATGGTTAGCCTTCTCAAAATAAATGCAAAAAAAGAGGTTAGTTACTGCATCCGCTTACTTCACAGCCTCTAGTTGGTTTATACAGATTATTGTTTTCGTTTCTCCAGCTTACAGGTGCTAACGGGCAGCTAAATTTAGCCTGCTAGCTGAAGAGAGGCAGGAAATAGGCACAAATTATAATGAACAAATTCACATTTATTTTTTCTTCTATATTGCTTTTAGCCGTAGAAAAGTAATATAAGGCATTACTAATAAGATTTGGCTTGAACTACAGTGGGTTTTTGGAGACATTGTGAAATAAATCCATAATGAAAAATCCAACTCTCAATGTGTTCTGTGATTATTCACCTGTATCCGTGTTACAATCAGTTATTGTTAACATGATTGTTAACCATCTACTAGCAATCACATAATGCATTGGATTGAATCTGTTGGCTCTGTTATAGATTGTCAACCAATCAGAGGCAGATTAAGGCGGGTCTTTTAAAGAAAAGCAGTGGGATCCATATTTATGAATGAACCAGTGCGTGTGCTGTTAACTCTCGTCCGCGTTCATTAGCTTCAAACACACATTCAGTTCAGTATTACCAAAAATATCTGCACACTCTTATAGTGTGTTCCTGCACATCACACAAGGAACATGTGATTGGATGATAAAAATGAGAAGAGGGTGACATCATGGTCAGGAAAGTGGCGAAATAATATAAAAGCAGAGTTGAAATTTGAAATCCCAAAACCATATTTGTTCTTAAAGAAGAATGAATGAGAGAAATAGAGGCATATTTGAACTTACAACAGTTAAACAGTCATGGAATGTGGATGGATGTTTATCTTGAGAAAAAAACAAATCGCTCAATGTTAAGCTCATATTCAAGGATTAGTTAAACAAAGGACAAATTGTTGTGCTTCCTTGAGTACTTTTCAGAATTTGAAAGCTCATCTTCACAAAGTCACAGGGTTTTATGTCCTCAGTAATCTGAAAAAAAAACCAAAAAAAAAACCCTGAACCTGAATACAAAAGCGACTGCACAGAAGAGAAGCCGCGGCGCCATAACCAAAGGTGTCCTTGTAGAAAGTACGTACACTAAAGGTAAGGAACAGTGACAGCCATTAAGTGCAGGGGGGGAAAAAATATGAAACATAAAAAAGTCCTGCCAACTCTTTCAAAAAATAATGGAGCTATCAGCTGTAATGACATGGCCTGTGCAGCGGGGGGACTGGGGGAATATTCAATCTGAAGGCTGTAAAAGAGCATTGTCAACCCTGTTAACAGCCGACCCCTAAAAGCAATGTCTGGTTACATGTTAGGACTAAAGCGGCGGAAGCACTTCCTCCGTGCACTCCATCTACCCCAAGGAGATTGAGTGTGAAGATAATGCACCAAGAAAGATGTCATAGTCACAGCTTAGGCCTCCCCTCCCATACCAATGTAGTCGTACTCTGGAGGCATCAACAAGGTGTAGGGACACGAAAGTGATAAATCTAATAAGCGCTGACTGAAAGCTCACAGAGTCGGATGCTGTTAAGGTTGTTTTTTTATTTTTTCTCCTTTCTTTTTCCCTCTTTTCTCTCCCCCACCGTCGGTTGAATAAGTGGTTCACTCTGACTCAAACAAAAAAAGAAAAAGAAAAAGAAGATTCCTGTTCCCCGTTCATTCCACCTTGAGCGTGATAAAAATGAAGCACGGGAAACCGTGCAGACTGTCAATGATTATCGTCGTCATTAAAATTGCAGCAAAGGAACCCCGGCCCTGTTTTGCATCGCCCGCCCCTGCGTGACCTTGCGTGACAGGAAGCGAGCGGAATGTCATGAGTGTGGATCGTAATATGTTTTTGACAGGGTTATTTCATGTGGTCACATGGGGAAACGGGGGGGATGTCAGCACATTGTTGTCGAGCTATAATGTAAACAGATATTTTACACGGCTGTCAGGCCGGGGGTTGACGTCGGGAGAGACTGCGGGAGAGCAGTCGCCTCAGGATCGGATCTCTAATATTAGATTTTTTCGACAAAAACATCAGCATTTCATACACCTTAAAAGAACACATATAGAGCGACACGTGCAGTCAGTCGCAGCGTTTAAGGTAAAATGTCGAGTCATATATTACACGAACACAACAACACCCCGGTTGTTTGCTCCAGAACGTTCGCTCGGCTCTGTGTGCTCGCATGGTGATTGTGTCCTCACATTAGCAATCAGGGCTATGTACTTTAAGGGTGACAGTAATGAATTACTTGCTCTTTATGGACAGCAGGCCACCCGGATAAGTGATGTCGCTCCCTGCAAATTATTCCGCTTCAAGATGTGCACTTTCACATCACCGCGGCACCGACAGGCTCCCGCTGATTAACAACGGCCATCGGTTACAGCGAGCACCTCTGTGATTGTAACTTAAGATAATTATTGGTTGAATGTGCGCTTTTCGGTGAAGCACTTGATGGATTTCTGTTGTGACACCCGTAAGTGACTGCTTGACATCATAGTTAACAAATCTTAAGAAGAATGGGAGTGCCATTTACTGATTCGGTCTTAAAGTTGTCTGTTCTCTGTAGTGTCAAAAACACAATTTAATATAGATAAATGTTCCAATGATTCCTATGTTATTGGGCTAAAAGATTCTACATATTAAACAATATGTCTTTAGCCTGATCCATCCACCGTGCATTGAATTAGGTACTTCCATCTGATTAGGTTCTAACTTGTCCTTTATACTGATGACAAAAACTAGTTTTGGTTTCTACCTTCCCTTCTAGTATCAGTTTTGCATGTGAAGGGGCTCCGTGGTCGGATTAGCAATAAAAAAAACCTTATATACTGCGTCTGGTCAGACTTTCAGAATAAAACTGGCTGACAAACAGTTTGCATATTATCAAATATCTGGACTGTTACCAATATTTTGAGATCTTTGGTAAGGTTTAGGAAACAATCGTACTTTGGGTAAAAAATGTCAGTAACTCTTGATTCTTGGTCACAAACAGGACACAGATCCTGGTCTTTGGAAGGAAAGTGTATGACCCATCCAATCCCTCCTCCCACCCCTGACGCTGACGGTGTGCTTCAAGACGTGATGCTTTGAGGGGTCTCTACATGGTGAAACTTAGAGGCATTGGACCGCTGACCAGGCTGCCGTTTTTGAAATGTTGGGGGTAAGAAAAAGGCCGTCCTGCATTATAAAAATGATCTTCATACAGCGCTAACATAAGCTAAAGCACTGCTATCTTTGTTTTCCTTTCAAACATTCAAAACACTCAAGATGAACAAATAGAAAAAGTACAGCGGATATCAATCCTGCACTTCTGAACGAGTGGGAGCCGTGAAGCTTTAACAGCGGATGGTAACCATAACAACACCCTCAACACATCCACCACCTCTGGAACTACACTCAAGGGCCACTTTGAGTGCCCACCCCGCCACGCTGGTTCCAGCCTTGGAGTCACACACGGGAATATCCGTGCTGGAGGTCATGAATATGGAAATCGAGGCCACCTTCACGTTTGAATATGTGGACCCGGTATTAAACATTACGCTGTTATTCATACACCCACGACTCTGCAACATCTGATTTACCCAGATGTTGTTTCACAGTGTTAAACTGAAATCAGCATGCTGTTAAATACTCTGAACAAGCAGGATAAGGATGGAAATTTAAACATTAAAATTGAAATCGTAGTTCACAAAAAAACATCCGCTGGATGCTCTGGAAGCCTTCGGTTAGAACATCGGTCTCATTTTTTTTGTCACATTGCGACGGACAACAAAGTGTCCTGAATGTGGAGCCACACGTCTTTTGTTGCACGCAGAGGTTGGTTGAATTTTAACACGCCATCAAAAAGAAACGGCACTATCGGGGCGCCCGAAGGCAGCCAGGAAATTATTTTAATGTGTCCGCATTTAACATTCAGCGCATCCATTGTACATGGATAGGGCTCGGATCAGTGGGGTGTGCTGCCATGTCTCCTCTAAGCCGGTGGTGTCCAGTGCTGCGCCCTGGAAGATATGCAGGTTTTTGAAAATTCCAGCCAAATTCAACACCAGCTGTATTTTTCCGCTCTGTCTGGTTGAAGGCATGCTGATTAGTAAAAAAAAATTAGCGGGTAAGGTTTTGATTGGATTCGAAACCCTACACACGCATTTTTGGGGTGAATGATGTCCTGCGGAGCCAGATTGCACAGCGAACGGCCTCCAAGCAGCCAAACAGGGTGCCCGGGAATGTTGTAACACTACACTCACGTCCTTCATTCTCAAGCACAGTGAATATGCAACACGACAGACAGCACACTGGTCAGAAATCGTTACAAAAACGCTTCCATGAGGGTTTATTTGTTGTACATGCTACAGTTTTAATTCTCTTGAAGTCCTAAAGACAGGATCCCTCTGCACTTTGATTTAAAAGCAGCTTATTAAAGAAGCTTTAATAAGCTGTAGGCAGACAGTAGACGGACACGTGCTCAAACTGTACGGAACACCACGTGAATCGCAGGCTGAATAATTCAGTGTTATTTGTACTGAAGACCCTTTTTTTTCCCACTCAGAAACCGCCTGTGTTGGTGCAGAAGCGTTTAAGGACTGACGGAATACGATGGAAGCTGTCTTTAATTGAGGTTTTTTTTCTCCGTGTCCTCGTTGGCTCAGCGGAATGACCCAGAAATGACAACTGCTTTCACTTCAGTCAGCCCGCCTGGATCCCACAGAACGTTTTAAGAGGACGTTTCTTGAACAATGACTTTGAATGAGTTTCCTTTCCTCCATCAGGTTACATAACTCGCATCTGTGCTTTGTGAAAATGTTGATAATTTTCAATATCACTGTCTGCTCACTTCATTTGGCACGTGGTTTTTAATTGTTCGCGTGTAAATAGTGAATGTTTGACTTTATATCAATTGACTAATTTGACAGTTACATGCTTTTTTCCAGTGCGGTATCACCGCAAGTTGAGAAAAAGCGACATCTTTTAATCTCTGGGATTCATGAACA
>CAEMYA010000126.1:5196521-5222583 GCA_903131615.1 Diplodus sargus
TTTTAATTGTTCGCGCGTAAATGGTGAATGTTTGACTTTATATCAATTGACTAATTTGACAGTTACATGCTTTTTTCCAGTGCGGTATCACTGCAAGTTGAGAAAAAGTGACATCTTTTGATCTCTGGGATTCATGAACAAGGTGTGCAGCACGAGAAAAATAAATAAATGAAAAAAAATCCTGTCCATGTAGGCGAATCCTAAGCATTACATTTTGCCAGTATTTCACAAGTCTCACCCAAAGTGCTTCAGATGAAATCTTTTCTCCGTCTCACAAACCTCAAAAAACCTTTTTATGACCTTCATCGGAGTGCTTTTGTCGGCTAAACCAAACCACAGACTGGTTTCTACGCCTATCATCCACCCCGGCCTCCTCCATGCAACTCCAGTATTGTGCAAAGTGTTTCAATGAGAAACACGGTGAGGGCACTGAAGACAGTCATGCTTAAGATCAATTCAACGACTTAAAATGTGAGTTCCTGTATAAGAATCCGGTAGATTATATCTTTTTGGCGATACCATGTCGTTCTTTGTGCAATTTAGTGAATAAAAAGTAACATATTTCCCTTCTGGAGTTTTAGGCATGAAAAGAAAAATGTTAAGTAGAAGTTTGTGATGTTCGTACTTATTTTCCCTCTTTGCCTGAAAAGCAGGTGGTGTTTTTTACGCCTCCTGATCCACCTGCACCGTGTGCTGAACAACAGCGTTACAATCTGGCACGTTGTGACAAGTCATAGGAATATTTCCAGTTCTGATCCAGACAGGTGGGAGTATTAAGAGGAGGTCAGTGACACCTATAATAATCACATGAATCAAGTTGAAACGCCCTCTGTATCTATGTTAGCGCTGTATGAAGATCATTTCTATAGCCTGTATCCTATATAGTCTATATTTTCACACTCCACAGGCTTTATTTAATGGATACATTAAAGATTTTCTCTGATTTCTGAGCCTGCGTTCGGTATACAAGGACACTTTGAGACGCCCTCACACAACAAGCAAATAAAAGCACCGATAGAAAAAGCCTTTATCAGAACAATTCATTAACAGTTTGGGTTCCTAGTTGCAGGAAATCGTCCTTAACCGGACGCCGACATGAGAATCTCGTTTTACTAATTGCTGCTTTTCATTTCATTCTGGGGCCGTTTAGATTACAGCTGTGACGCAAAGAGTCGACAGATAATGAGAAACTTGCGGCGCGGCTCTGCCCGGATCCTCAGAGTTATGATTTCAATTGCTATGCACAACTCGATGCTCAAGGTCTAGAGTCTTTCTTGAATGAATGCTTGGAATCTGGCTCTGGGGGTTAACAAGGAGGCTCCGTCTACTGTTTAACAATTCAGCCCATGCGCACCCCCACGTGACGGCGCATGCAATAGGGCCTGCACTTGTTTATATCTCTGGATAAAGCATCCCACTGGCCGCAAATTAAGCATTCAGGCTCGGCAGCCTTGTTGTGCTCCAGTATGACGTGTTCGGAGTACTAAATCCGACTCTGCGCCCTAGGTACACCGCAATCTTGTTTGGGGGCTTCATAAGTTCTAAGGCTGTCATAGCCTTTGAAATGACTTCAATACACATGATTTGCACTTGATATAGAAATAAATTCGTTCCTTTCTTTACACCGGGAGACTATTGTGGGGTTTATTGCTCGGGAGTGTTTACAAATTAGAGGCACAGGTTTGTGACACAATGAGATAAGAAAAAAATAGAGAGAAACGCTCCTTGTGTCTGTTACGCGTGATACAACAAAGGTCAAATTAATCAGACATCAGTTCTCTGGTAAAATGTGATGGACCGTGAACTTTTTTTCCACTTTTATCAAGGGAAGGATTTTCTTTTTCTTCTTTTTCCTGCAGTCCAACATGAAACTCCCAATGAAAAGACAAACATGAAATATAGAACACAATGAAATGTCAGACACTCAGAATCCTAGCCCTATTGTTTTTATCTGTAAGATTAAAAGGAAACCCGACACACTTGATATTCATCTGAAACGGAGGTCAATTAACTGTGGATGAAAATAAATTCACAGGATGACCTCTCTTTCGTTCAGTACCGAGCCTCAGAATCCAGCCGTTTAAGACAGAAATGTCAGTGGAGGGACGCAGATCAATGAAATGAGAAGATCTTCTGAACTTGCTATTCTGTAATTTTCTATTACATCTTCAACACCGACCAGAGAGGAATCATTTGCCATGAATCAAAAGCAAAATTTGACATCCAAGTCATCGTTTAATCTTCTGCTTCATGAGCATGAAACGCATGAACTCAACAAGCTGATCAGGAGGGCCAGTGACGTTGTGGGGGTGGAGCTGCACACTTTGACAGCAGTGTCAGACAGTTGCAGGCGATACTGCAGTACGGCTCTCACCCTCTCCACTACGCTCTGGTCAAACAGAGGAGCACCTTCAGCCACAGACTAATTGCTCCCAAATGCATCACTGAGCGCCACAGGAAGTCATTCCCGCCTGAAGTCAGTCCTCTGATGATCGGACTCAATGGCTATAGATACGTATATATATATATATATATATATATATATATATATATATATATATATATTGCACTGTATATCTGTAAATACTTGGAGTGGTCACTGAACACTTGAGATCGGACACTATCATCTTATTTTATTGTCTACTTTATTATTCTATTTTAATGTCTTCTTTACTGTTTTGTTTATATCCTTAACTTTATCTCTTGTTTCCATTCATGCTGTATCTCTATATCACCTGGAATACAAACAATTTCCCCCGGGATTAATAATATTATCGTATTATAATATAATCTGATTCTGAACAAATGTACCACAACCCACTAATCTGATGATGGATTTTGCTATTTCCGTCGTTTTTCAAGCAATAATATGACAAATTCACATTTCTGAGCACTTTTCACAATTTTCCTTGACTTTTGTGAGAATAAACGATCAACAGATTAATCTTGAGAATAATTGGCAGATAAATCAATAATGAAAATATTTATTAGTTTAGGACAACTGCATCCTTATCTGTTTCTAATGAAAAGCTATTACTAAATGGGGGTAACGAGTACCCTGATTACTTTTTTGTTGTAACGAGAAACAAAATGCGTTAGCTTTGCAATTCATGTAACCCCTCACATGCTACATTTTCAAGAAAGTGATCAATAAATTACCATATTTCTTTGTTCTGCTTCTATTGTTGTCACACAAATGCGCGCGCGCGCGCGCACACACACACACACACACACACACACACACACACAGGGCGTAAACAATACCAGCCATTGCTGTCGCTGATGATAAACATCTGCATTAACCCTGCTCCAGACACAGCCTGGTGGATGTTTCAGTTCATCCAGCGGTGTGGAGGAACCAGCACATGTCAGAGAGACGTCAGAGGGAGTTCTTTTTCAGGCAATTAATATATTTCATCTGGTTCCTACGACAGGGGAAAAGCTGCATCGCACTCTTAAGAGACAATCCCTCTGACAACATATTACATGCATAATTAAGCACAAGATCTCAGTTAAGCGCTGAGAGGTGAGTCTCTGGGGATGATACATGCGAGGGAAGACGCGTCCTTATTTCATATTTTTAGCTCCGTTTCCTGTGTGCTCGGCGCTGCAGGGCGACGTGGACGGAGACAACCCGTAGCGTGAGCCGCCTTCCCTTTTTATTAAGACCCCGTTCTTCAATTAAACACCCTGCATCTTACACAGATCAATACGGACGAGTCTATAAAAATGTCAATACCTGAAGCATAGACTGCGGCTGCAGAGGAGCCGAAGATAATACAGCATCCCCCATGTGTGTTTGG
This sequence comes from Diplodus sargus, assembly GCA_903131615.1. NCBI lineage: Eukaryota > Metazoa > Chordata > Actinopteri > Spariformes > Sparidae > Diplodus > Diplodus sargus. The sequence goes on from CAEMYA010000126.1 coordinate 5,200,325, forward strand.
CTAACAAGTTCCCCCCTTTGAACTTAATGCAGGCTTCCTTTGTGAAATACCAAAGCATTGATTAATCCATCTGTACTGATCTGAATTTTCTCTGAGATGTGTTGCATCCCTTTGAAATATTCAAAGCAGAGCTCTTGGAATAACTATTATATGGACCTCTGCTCTCCTACGGGCAAGCAATGAAAGTGGCTGCATACAAATGAAGTATCAGCAAAGCGGAGGGAGCACAGGGTGATTGAAAGCACACTTGCATAATCATGCTTTCAGATAAAAAAATTAAAAAAATAGCATGTCATTCATTACAGAGTGGTTGGAGGCAGAATTGATTGCCCAATTAAGAACTACACAGGTGTGACCAAGACCGATGTTAATCTGTCGGCTACCTACGTATACAGGTGTGTTGTTAAATGCATTACGTCACATAGCCGAATTTGGAGAATTTGAATTTCTCAGGATTAAATGTTCCTGCATGGGCAAAGATAATCCTCAGTCTCTTTATGTGATCATTTACATTAATAGACTGCAGTGCATATCAGAAATTTGCAGCGTCGCAAAGCTGAGACCTTGAACCTTTCACCTATTATCGCAAGAGCGCATGAAAAGTTGCCTTTGTGGGGTATTTTAAGTAGCGTTTGAGTAATTTCTCACTCCATTAAGCCGCGATCGCCCGCATACTAACATCGCCGTCATCTGCTTTGTTGGGACGTCGTCCTATTCATCAGCACCGGATGCATGAAATGATACGATGCCCCGCAGTATCTCTGCGCGTCGTTAAGATCTATCACCGTCTCATCCCGTCGACATCTAATTGCTATAATCAGACATTATTGTGTTGTTAGTTAAACACAGCGACAAGCAACGTTCCCTTTACATTCATAAAACAATATCACATCAGGTGCTGCATGCTGGTTAAATTTAATGATTATGCTAATAGGTGTGTAGCTTCTCTAAATTAATTTTTATCTGAAGATATATTCATTGTGGTTGTTTGGGTGCATATGTAATAAGCATTTTATTGTCTGTTTGGTGTCCCACTGCTAGCACACTGGGTAATATTTTAAAACTGTTGACATGACAAAGCAATACATAAAGCAGCAACCTACCATATAATTGTTGGTGGTGGAATAGCAGCAGTTTGGTTATGCATAGCCTTAAAAACTACCTGGATAGGTTAAGAAAAATACATCTGTATCTTAAAATATGTTACATGCGTGATGTTAGTCCATGTATGGTGCGTTACATAAACTAAAATATGTAAACACTGACTTTTGGTTTACCACGTCATGTGACTTACTCCTTTGCCCCTGTCAAAACTACTCCGGCCACTAGAGGTCGCAACAATACACGTAAATAGAGAGCAGCAGGGATGGCGAGGGAACTTAGCCTCACCCCAACTCCCTCCACAAGAAGTATGAGAGATTTTTCAAGAGGACTTTGGATGATTGTGGAAAATAAGACCTGTTGCAAACAAGTTTATGATACTTACATGTTCAGCAAGATAATTTTATCACTTTTATTATCTTGAAGCCTAAGTACGCTATTGTAGGCTGCAAACGTGGTCACATGACTTCAGTGTCAACAAACATCTTATGACACTATACACACACTTTAATGTAAATAGATCTAGCTACAAGTTGAAAAAGTGGAACAGTCTACATGAGCCGTTTAATGGTCCCAACAACCTCTGTAGTGTCATTTAGCCACTTATTAGCAACCGCCTTTTTTTAAAGACACATAAACTTGTGGTGTATGTAAAACAGGAAGTCAGGATGACTGGAGACAGGAAGAATTACAATTAAGCTGTTTGCTTTCTAGGCTGATTTTGTTCTTCAGATTTGCACGGGAGATGAATTTGTCTGGAGCCCCTCGGCGCAGGTGATCAGCGCAGAATAATCAACAATCAGGTGCTGTCTACCCTTTTGCCTCCTGTTATATTCATGGCTGTCTGTCTCTGAAAGACGATGCTGCGGGTCAGAACCAGCTCATCAGGGGGATCCGTGTTGGCACAAAGCAACAATTCATGCACCTCGCTGGATCATCTGTAGCCCTCAGGGCGAAGCTACCTGGACCCTGACAGACCACAGGCAGGCCCTGCCCCGACACCCCAGGCGTCCACATCCTCAGCTGCTTTATCCTCTAATTCTGCTTTAAAATATGCAGCGGTGTTAAAGTCTCGGTGCTTATCGGCATGGTTGGCTGTCTGCGCGCAGGAATGCAGGGTGTGTTTGACTTTTCTTAAGAGATTCTGCAACAGGGGCAAGCGTCTCAGCTGGCCTCACAGTGTTATCTCTGGCACACTGCCAGCGTGATACAGTGTTCTGCACTCGGCTGGTTTCATCACATTAGAGGCCGACACACTCGTGGCACGATAGGGGAAATTAGTGGTTACAGCCAGCCACGGACCGTCTCACAGGAGACTGCAGTCATGTTAGCAGTGGACACAGCGCGGCTCAGTGTGATTTTGGGTAAACTTGCAATTCTCAAAATTTGTACTGCTGAAGTCCTTGGATTAGTTTATTTCATCCAAGAGCGTCACGCAGTGAACCAATCAACCTTCTGATGGCGCTGAACACTTGTGGCAGAGAGTATTTTGACCTCGCTGAAGCACTTATCCACGGTGACTATTATGCCTCTGAATGCTTTTATACAATGGTGGAGAAAAGGTTGACCCGTCATACAAACTATTACAGTGAAATATCGTTCGATTCAAAGTTGAGCAGGATTCATGAAGTTCTCACTGCGACCTTTCCAATTACACAGTGCAACTTATGACATCGTGTTTGTTATGTTATAAGGGTTTGTCTTGTAATTGGCTCCAACACAATCGTATATAATAAAAAGCTCATTAATTCAAAACCACAGATACCTCAACCAACAAATAACTAAGGGTTCATTATGGGAAAAGCAGATATATACATATCAGGGGTGAGAGTGCTGCATTATTGACATTATAACTTAAATTGGCTATGAGGAACTTTAATATTTTTTTTTATTCTGGCAGTATGAGCTTAGCTGTCTGCTGTCAATAAGATCTTGATCTGGCGAGCAGCCGTAATTGTTTTGAAAGGAATGGAAAATAATACTATTAATAATTTTCTTTTTTAAGTACAGTTGTTTGAAGGATACATAGTGATGAGGTCATGTATCTATTTGTGGAGCCTCTAAGTTCTACGCTTAACTCTCTAGAGTCACTTCTCGAAGCACCCCTATAGTGGTAGAACTATAAGGGGCTACAAACATCAAGGTCCATTCCGGTGTGACGGGTCACATGTTGGCCGCACACGCAAGACAAGAGGAGGCAGGCGGGTTAAAGAACATAATAGCAAGTTTTAACAGGCCATCAAATAGCCGGCAACAAAAACAGAAGAAGCAGGCAGGAGGCAGATCCGAGGAAACGGAATAACAGGGAGCAAAACAGGACAGGAGAAGAAAGAATCCAGGACTGACACGGGGAAACAGGACAGACGGACAAACAAAGAAAGAGGGAAAGACTTAAATCCACAAGGGAAGGAAGAATAATAAGGAAAACAAAAAAGATGGAAAAAACACAAAGATAGGAAGTGGAAAATAAAACATGAAAAGGACAGAACTGCAAAATAAAACTGGAGCTAACCAAGGACAGGACGGTTAATAACAATAAAAAAAAGTTGTGCTTTGTAATGTTTGTCATTTGAGGTGAGAGTGAGAACGTGTACATGTGGCTGAATAAGATTTATAACTGTCATATGACGCTGGTGAAACAAATGAGTAACTTTAAAGTTAATCAACATGACCTCATGATGTTGACAGAAGTATCTGCTGCTGTATGATCGACGGCTCAATCAATCAATTCTTAAGATTTACGGATCCTTCAACTAAAACATCACCAGATATTGAAAGACACTGATTACCAATTAAAGAGGTTATTAATTTTTTTGGTTGTTGCTGTGTATTTCTCAATGAAAAAGGATTATTTTGTATGTATCAGAGTTTTTAAATGTTGCTACTCTGACAATAAGTTAACACAGGTGCTTAGAAGTGCACGTGATTATTATATTGATAATATAAAACTATAATCCAAGGATTCTAATTAAAATCTGTAATTAGGTTTTTTAATGAAGTCTCAGTTGACAAAGAGCAAATAATGAGTCTGTGTACTGCACCACCTTAAGAGCCTCCAGGGGCAGCACCGGTTGCGGTATGAAATGTTAATGAACAGAGTCATTCAAAGCCTTTTACATGAGAGGAACAATGAAATAAAAAGAAGCATTCAAGTGCAGCTCTTTTATGATATCAAGGACAGAGAGACCACTGCTAACGATAAGTAGTGCTAGTACTAATAAGAGGATCCGCTGCAGTCCTGCATGTTTATGTCAGTAAAAACATCAACTGCCAACAGCAGAATATAATCTTTATATAATGATAAAACCCTGGTAATGGTGCTCAAATAAATGTGGTTTTTGAATATTTTTTGGTAACACCACTATAAAAACTGAGCAGCGCGGAGGACTCACAGTACAGACGGCTGATTGTTGTGGATTAATCTTTATTCTGCCCGGCTGGCATTCATACCATAATGGAAATAAAACTTGTGCCTGTGTGTGATTACATTTCAGCTTTTTTGAGGGGGTTATAAAGGGGGAAGCGGAAAGCCAGAGAAAACATTGAATGAAGGGGCTGATTTTAGAGAGGCTCATATTACCAAACTAAAGTGACCAAAAATATTAGGGAGCATTGAGCTGTAGAAGCAGCTCGGCCATGCGGGTGCCAGGGCGTTAGAAGCGCCGCCACTCTTGGCGCCGAGCTCACCTCCCACTGGAGCGAACAGCGACAGCAAACTAACCAAATGAGCAGATGAACTCAACCTAAGAAAATGGCGGTTTGCTGGTGCATGGCTACCTTTCCACGCTGCTGTGTTGTCACCAAAATAGGGTCAACATTCCACATTCTACAAGAGAGGGTTGAACAAAGAAATGTAGGCTGTCGTCAATTAAAACAAAAGGTTATGGTGAAATATGGAGGATGAGTTCTTGAGTCTCACAGACCGACGGAAGAAGCTGCTCTGTAGTCTGGTGGTGCAGCAGCGGATACTTCTGTATCTTTTGCCAGTTAGCAGCAGGGTGAACAGACTGCAGCTGGGGCGGTGTTGTCATTTAGTATCCTTTGAGGTCTGTGCAGACACTTCACCTCACTGATCTCACTGAGGCTCTGCAGAAGGATACAAGTGAAGTTCTGGGCAGTTTTAATCACTCGCTGCAGCCTTCCTGTCCTGGGCCTTGTTCAAACCCTGCCACTTTGTGATGTTCCCGGTCGGGCTACTCTTCACTGCTCTTCTGTAAAACTTGGCAAGAACTAAGAAATGTAACCTTCTCGAGTTCCCTTAAGAAGTTCAGCCTCTTCTTCTTCCTTTTTGTTCTTACCAGATGTGTGAAATAGAGCCTATGACGGCAAAATGCACATGTGGGTGTACAGCAGCTTCACTCCTTTTTTTCATGGAAGCTATTTTTAAACTCTGCTTTAAACTATTTAAAGAGAAGATAGATGCTATTTTACTTACTAATTGGCTATTGCCAGTTGTGTTTAGCTGCTGCTTAAGATGAGACACACAGTCATCGTAGGATACTGGAGTAATGTTTAAATAAATACACCTTAATCTTAGTCAGGCAGTGCCCCTGGCTCTGGCTAAGATCTGGAGCTGGTCCACAGATATGGTACGCTGCCTGCTGCTCCCTCACGGTGGGTTTCACATACTTGAATCACAACAGCAGTATTGAATCCACAAGCACACGGAAAATAAAACATTTTCATCAGAGTTTATTCGTAAAAAAAGGTAAAATTTTTATTTACACAGGTCAGCAGGGGGGCTGCAGCCTGCACAGCTGCCCCTCACAGCCCGCAGGAAAAAAAATGGCAAAAATGTTTTCAGTTTTTTGAAGGTGAAAAAGTCTCCTAACATTTTACCACAAATTAACTGAATCAGCATTCTGACGCATACAGCAATTTTAACAGAAAAGCCCATCTAAAATATGTGGTTAGAGATAGAGACTTTCTCATTTTCTTATGAGGATCCAGTTCAGTTCATTATAACTTTTTTGTTTTATTAATTGTCAGAGACAAAAAGAAATAAAATCCATTTCGTGCTGCAGCAGTGGATTCTGAGCCCGAGAACTCGGAGTTGTACGGTGTAATTTTAATTTCTTCTGACCCCCAATAAACATAATCAGTATCATAAAATCTGCCAATTCCCCCCCGAAATCTATTTCTTTTCTCTCCCCTAAATAGCATATTAAATTTGAACTTTTCAAACGCTGTGTTGCACCACAATGATTTCTTCTCATTACACTGCAGTCATTACTCTCTGAGCTGACACTGGAGCATCTCACACGAGGAACGGGAGCATATTCTACTTTGATTTTCTGGAACAAAAAGACGACAGATACACATTTTACACACCAGGAGCCAAATGTATAAACCATGCGTTCATCAAAAAATGTACTTAGGCCGCTTTCCACGCAGGTTTCCAAATGTAAAACAATCTGCAGAGCGTGAGAATGTTTTTACGTCACCCTTCACTGTGATGCACGAGTTGTTACCCTTTCTTTCGTCTGTAACTATGTTTGTGTACATTTGTGCGGATGGTCGGAACAGCTCGTGCTCTTGCGTAACATTTCTGGATGATTTACATGTATGAGGAAAAGACACGTGGAAACCGTCGTGCCTACCTATGCATGTTTTCCCGTTCTCTCTTTTCTCTTCACCCGAATATGAACAGAGTTTTATGCATTTGGCCCCAGATGTTCCTCATATGAAATTTGCTTTATAAAATACGATCTGACTTGAATTGACATTTCTGTCCGTTGTTGATGTCTGCAAAACTAACATGAAGTTCCTGTGACCGCACAAAACTGTCAGGATGAACAGGATAAACTGTGAAATCTGAGCACGCTGCTGAGGCCGTTTTTGCAACACGTACCACCGACGTGAAGCTGCCTGAATCTCAAATCCCAAACACAATTAAAGGCCCACAGCATGAAAACATATACAAGAGTGATGTTGAAGAAATCATACATGAAAGCAGAGGGATTTCTTAAAATGCTTCCTTTTTGTAAACTTGTAATTCATTTATAAATGTTAGAGGGGTTTAACCTGTGCAACAGCAGTAATACAAAGCTGTAATCTGTAGCCAACAGAATAGACTTCAGGTTATGAATGGCTTCACATGGCTCAAGTCATATCGACGTCTACGACAATCACGGACGCACAAGCCCACAGACCAACAGACCTTGATTAGACAATGAAACACAGCTTCTTTTCTTCTCCAGTTTAATGTGATGTCAGCCTCACCTATGACAGCTGCGATGTCTATTGATCTGCCTGTTGTGTTTTTGTCAAAGCAAATCAATCATATTTATAGAGCACCAAAATTCCAGTCACATCGCCTCATCGGGCTTTATGATCTGTGCAGTGAACGACATCGGCTGTCCTCAGATCCTCGATACGAGCGAGGAAAAACTTGCCATGTTCAGAAAGGAAAGAGAAGATGGAAGACCAACAAACAATCAAACACAAAGTTTAAAAAATAAGCTAGTATTCCGCCCACGGCCTGTATACTCTACCTCTGTTTCTGAGATGAAAGATGTGTAAACGGCAGATACGTGTCACCACACCTGTCAGTAACTATTATAATTAATACAGTCGGTGTCTGAAATCTCCACTCTTCTGCTCGCCACACATGACTGATAATTTACCTGCGCCGACATCTGGGCCGCTAACTACAGAAGCTTCCTCATGATGACAGTTCAGTGGGTGACAAACAACCGCAGGAGGCAGCGTGATGTCGCTGGCTGGCGATATCGTTTCATTCAGTTCGGCTAAACAAAGAAAACGCCTGTTTGTCTGTGAGCCAGATGAGGAAGTGACGACGTGGAACCAGCTCAGCAGCTAACACGACGACCACTTTTTTCACGTTCCCACTTTCAGGCGGACTTGCTTGTTGATTTTCAGTGCTATGTGAATGAGGCAGTGCACTTTTACAAAAGCGACCATCAAACAAGCTGAGTAGCTTAGCATGGTTGTATTCAACCTTTGTTTGCCGAGCAACATTATAGCATTAAGCTCTCGCAGATGACTGCTTTACGGTTCGTCTTGCCTATTGTGTACAGTGTAACAGTGCATGAGTTTGTCCTGAATCAGGTTCGGTGCATGCAGTCACGCGAAGGCCTCTCCTCATTCCTCTGTTTCGTGCCTCCTTGTCACCTCTCACATCAGCCCTCTTGCCCGTGAGCCACAAAATCAATCACAAGGCACCATTACTGAAGGACGTCTCAACTCCTAAAATGCATCTCGAGGAGAGAGGAGGCTTGCCGGAGGAGCTACGAGCGAGGATGCACGGGCGTATCCTTAAAGAGGTGTACGTATACCACGTTGTGAGTAAATATACATGTTGCCATAAACACTTTCATGCTCATCTTGCAGAGATGATATAATACTGCGTTGGGCTTTAACAAAACAATGGACATGTGATGCAGATGTGCCACACTAATTGACGTTGGTTTAGAATATGGATATTTATAGAGTGTCCATTTCATTGTGTAAATGCCTGTTGCTTCAACTCTCTCCTCATTACTCTCCCTCACCTCCTGCACTCTCATCTCACGTGGGAGGGAGTACGACGCACGGAGAGGAAGTGTGGGAAGGAGCCACGGTTCTCCAAAGCGAGGGGCTGTTTACGCCGCGATGTTGCCTTAAAAATGAATACAAACTGCTAGCTTTAGTTGCGTTACAGTTGTGACGATGTTTTGAGACCTGGAAACATGACCTTTGGTAGAAGACAGCATCTGTGTGCAGGCGACTGGTGTTTGCGTCACGTAGCATTTAATTTCACCCGTACACTGCCACCTACTGGTCTGGCGTGCATGCTACGGCATTTTTAATCATTTTTGCGGGTCCGTGGATCATTTTCACAACGCAAGAGTTTTAGCGTAACTGTTGCCACATAAACGGGGCCTGAGAGATGAGAGGGGACTCACGGCGCTTTGCAAATGACACAGGAGCTAATGTGTTAACGCATCACACAAATGTGCCAATCACAAGTCTAACAACTTATCCACGCTGTGTTTCAGTGTTTAACATTTGAAGGTTGACAGGACCAGGATATAAGAACTACATACTGGATCTTGACCCCAAAGTTGAGGTGGCCCTGAACTGTGACTCCTGTGTACACCTCTACTACCTACATGTTGGTTTCTTCTAGCTGCTAATTTCTGCTCTCATGCTAATACCATCCCCCTATGTGTAGCATTTACATTGGTATTACATTTGAATGCCTTTACTGTATTAACTGTGCTTAATTTCCTGTTGATTGCTGTATGGCATGTTCATTATGACGCCTTTGTGCTGCTAATTGTCATAGCGGTGAAAATGAATACTCATGTTTCAGTGTTATGAGTGTTTGGGGCTGAATTGCTTTTGCACCATATTTTCCCCTCGGTTGTTGCTGTTGTTGTTGTTCCACTGCGCTCCTTCCTACTCAGACTGCCATGTCTCTAGTAATATTGTGTGTTGGCTGTAGAGGTGTAATCACAACTGCAGTTTTGCACACGTCCTTTTCACACAAATATTTGTTTCTGCAATACTGGCTGCATGTTAAACTCGACTCGTCACGCATACAGGAGAGGCTGACATTTACATTTTCCCACCCACGTCATCGCCAGCCCACTGTAGCAGGATTTCTCATGTATCATATCTCACAAGACGTGTTAGCGAAGATCCCTAAAGTAAGAACTGACTCTCGTCCTGCTTTCTCCTCTCTTCGCAGACCTCAACACTGCTTCAAAAAGAACTCAGCTCGGCACAGCTGGCACATTGTTTTCGCGAGATCACAGAAAAGCCACCACTTTTTTTTTTTCCCCCTTCTAGGAAAATAATTTTATTGTACAAAACCAAAGCCTAATTTACTAGAATTCAAAACCCTTCATTTGTGGATGGGAGTATTTTGGAAGTGCATTAGCATCGTCTTCGTGGCATCTGATTAAAAATATTTTTGCGTCTAGAATCTGCAAAATGAGCCCAATATAAGCCAAACTCTTCAACCAGGGCTTTTGAACACAGACACGCCTTTTGAAGGATCATCCATTCAGACGGAGCTCTATAGGTTTTAATATTGCTGTCGTGTAGGACTCAAACGTTAAAAGATCTTAAGCCATCTGGCTATGTATTTGCATAACAAAGTGTTATTCTAAATGGTATTCAAGTGGTATACTGTTTACTGGCGGTGTGGGAGGTTTTGCATCTGCGAGCATGCACCCTCTCCAGAAATGTGGCCCTATTAGCTAATGGCTGACTTTTTTTTTTTTTTTTTTGATAAAAGTAAATCCAAGTTTGGAAATTTTTAGCAGCTATTTTGTTGCTGGATCAGTCAGATCTCCATGTCTGTAGTCTGAGGTCAGACTAAATAACTCCCCTCTGCAAAAGAAGACAGTACATTCAGCTCTCCTATGAGACGTAATTGCAGTAACTTTGAGAGAGCCGACGAGGGCTACAAGTCACGATTTCTGGATGATCTTAAAGAATTACGTGTGAAGTAACTTTCACTGTCACTAGGATTGATTGTCTTTTAATGGTCACGAGGAGGACTTGGCTGATGGTGGATCTGACTGTGGCAAAGCTGAGGCTGAAGAGAGAGAGAGCAGTGTATCGAGCTCCTGAAGGCCATCCTGGAAATGGATCGGAATGAGAGCATCACTCCCTGTGAAGTCCTCACTCATCCATTCCTCACCACAGACTACCTGAAGTAAGTGTGTGTGTGTGTGTGTGTGTGTGTGTGTGTGTTTGTTTTTAGTTTCCGGACTGATGAGGTCAAGACATGGAGAAGCTCAGGCTTCACTTCTTCAAACGATGACTTCAAATGTGAGCCTCCTGCCACTCCTCTGAAGGATGAGGACAGCGTTGACGTCCAACCAGACGGCAGCACTCCATCTCCAGAAATTCTCCCCATCAGACGTGATCATGGTTCGGCCTGCTACACCTAAAAACACACTGCTGCTTGAACAGTTTAACAGTTTAACTTCTTGTGTTTGTGTGTGTGTGTGCGTTTGGATTTCAGTCTGGGCTGAACAAGACGTCACAGCCTTCAGTGAAATACACTGAAAGACCTGCAAAAATCAGTCTTTCATATCTGAGGACTCAACCATATGTGGTTATGAACAGTCGCCTCCACCTGTGTTTGAATCGCTGTGTCGTTTGGAGTACAGCTTGAGGTATTTAATGTCCTTTGATTTTCAGAAACATCGGGACGAAGAAGGAAAAAAAAAGAATGCTTCTTCTCGGTTTTCCTCTGTTCTCCCTGGGTTAGAATGGGTTTATTCCAGGTTGCTCCTGTTTTCCCCAACGTTACATTTGCAACATAAAAAAAATAAAAAATTCAGGTGGTGCGTCGTGGGTAGCAGCAGCCTGATGCACCAACTGTTTAATTGAACACACACTCCTGCTCCACTGATCAGAGCGACAAATCAAATTTAACTTGTCCTGATCATGACTCTTGCTACAAAGAACAATCTGACACCTCGTGAGACCTGGGATTTAAGAGCTGTCTCTTTTAGGCTCATTCAGACTCATTTTATGTGTAGTAAAATGGGAATGTAATCGTTGCCTCGGGACCAGAGGGTATTTCAGCTATTGTATGCAAAACACCACTTACTGCTCTTGACTATTGCAATTTAATTTTCACGACTCAAGATAAGGATGACAGAATGTTTCACCGTATATTGGAGTTTTGGGTTGAACTCCCCTTTAAATAAACCAAATAAGAAATCTCCCAGTAAGAATATGTAATGAGCTCATTTGTTGAAGCCATGCCGATGGGATTTTCCTTTTTTACTTCCTACATTACCCACTATCCTCATGCATTGTTCTGAACTTGGAGATGAGTAGGGTGTTTAACGTGGCCACTGAGGATATTCAGTTGTGATTAGCTGGCAGGTGTGGATTCAGTCACTGGACTCCTGCGATGCAGGTGATTACAGATGAATATACATCCACTTATCTTGTGCTGTGCCGCCGGGTCTGGATCCAGCTGACAGTGGGTGAGCGGCGGGGTATGTACACGCTGAGCAGAAGTTCATTACACGTTTGATATAAAGTCAGATCCCTTTCAGACGGACTGTCTGCACTGGTATTTGCAAGTGATCAGATTGGATTTTTGTGTCCAGACGTTGCCAACCTATCTTTATGGGTTGCTGTGGTAACAATGCTGTCAGTGTACGCTTCTGTTGCCCCTGTCCGACACAGAAGCATGAGAAATGGACATTCGTCATCTCACCCTTTAAATAATCGGCGTCAAGTTGTGGAGCAGACATTTTATTTCAGCGGGACTGTCCACGGACTATTTTTCTCTGTTTTCTTTCTTTCTCTGAAGCAGTCTCGTCACTCTGGATTTGACGTTGTCGCGCTGCAAGTGACACAGAAGCCCCTTTGAAATTCAATATGAGCATCCACAAAGTCCAGACTGAGCGAGGGATAGGAGGAAACCCATTCAGATACGAGGAGATAATGCAAACTCAATCCAATCGCTGCGATAAATGTTAGCGAAGTGCATTTCTCCAAACTGAGCTTTTCTTTATGTTGCAACTTTACGGTTGTTTAGGTGGAAAAACAAATTGTCTCAACGCTGTATTTATGCCCTGGTTAGGTTTCCACACAAAATCCACTTGGTCAGCCTTAATAAAACGTTGTTGTTTGGCTTAAGATACCTCCACGGATGGAGATGGTTCGACTTCCCTTAAAAAATAAACAGTTCTGGTACCAACAAACTGTTGGAAATGTCTGCAGGTCTTTGACACCACAAAAAGGCTGGAAACATCCCCAGGTGTAGGCCAGGAATCAAACCCAGGACGTGAACAGAGAGTGGCACCAACCAGGTAATGCTGTAATTGAAGGTTTTCCGTTTACAAGCGCTGCAGTTACCTGGTTGGTGTAAATCTGTAAATCGATGCAGACTGACCATGTGGTGAAACTGTATAACTCCTCGTCCGGCCTTGTTAAAACTTAACTGGTTAGCTGAATGTTGGAATAATGGAAACTGCAAGAATTTGGTACCAAATTGGCGAACTGCTATTATGTAAGTAATATAAGATCATTTCATCTATTTTGTTGTTGGGTCACGGTAGCAGCAGGCTAAGCCATGTAGTTCAGATAACTTACTCTCTAGCAGTGTTTTCTGGCACCCCCTGGGGGATCCCAAGGCGATCATGAGTCAGATGTGATAAATGATCTCCGCAGCATGTTCTGGGTCTACTTCAGGGTCTCCGACCAGTCTGATGTGCTTCAGAACTCTCAAAAGGGAGATGCCCTGGAGGCTTTCTGATCAGATGCCCAACCCACCTTAACTGACTCCTTTCGATGTACAGGAGCTCCCTCCCTCTAAAAAGGTGAACCCAGGCTGCCTGCAGAGAACACAGATACCAGCTGCTTCTCAACAAAATTTCTATTTGTTTGGTCGCTATTCAATATTCATTAGCATTGGTGAGGTTTGGAACGTATATCGACCAGTAAATGGAAAAAGGATTGTCTTCCATCACAGCTCCTTACATGCAGTAATCTTTCGTGAAAGTCATTCAGTGTTGTGTATATGCTGTGTTTAATGTACGACAGGCTCAAATATAAACCCCTGAAATAGCAACATTCAAAAGATTAAAAAGAATTGTCACATTTTGAGTTCGTCAGTGAAAGGGGATCTTTATAATCCAAAGAAAGTGACTGAATAACCTGCCCGCCTGTCACTGACGACTGAACACATTAATCAACCAATCTTCCCAACTAGCTATTTTAAATTGTTCGTCGTCGGATATTGCAGTCACTGACTCACTCGCTCGCCAGAACATGTCAGAAAAACCTTTAGCGATCTATAAAAAGAAGAGAAAAAATGATACAAATTTGACATTTTTAAGGTTGGATTGTGTAAAAAAAGAACAATATTTAGTCAGCCATCAGAAAAGATCTCATGGTTCTTGACGCAAGTATGTAAGGTACGTCACGCTTACTGTCTATTCAAATTCAAATTTTTTTTTTGTCGGAGCCATGGGTGTGTGGAACAGCTTTCAAACCCCTTGAATTATGTAAAACCTGCGGTTCATCTTGTGATTAAGTTCCATAAAATTCTATGAATAAGCTTTCGGGAAAAAGAATGTACCTCATACCACGGCGTCAGATTTCCCCATCCCTCTACCGGAGAATCAGCTGCCCTTAGGCAATACGAGTGGCTGTCAATGCAACAAACGGGACGGCTGATACCATTTATTTGAAGAGAGCCAGAAAAAATTGTAACGGAGAATGATACAGAACCTCCACAGTGTGGCTTCTTGCATACTGATAGTTACATTATTGTTTACTGCCAGCAACACTTTGTCTGTTAATGGTTTGGCTACCTGACAGGAGCAAAACATAGGGGTTGATTGCGGGCATTAAATCAACGCCGTTGTCGATTCAGAAAAAATCAGCTGTTTCCTCGGCTGTTTTGATGACGGGATTATTTCACGGCCATCAAAATAACTCGTCAGTCGTGCTCCTCCCGCTTCAGATATCAAATCAAATGTGCCATCACAGCCACTGAGCTGACGGTTTGTTTTGAACAAATAAAGTCAGGGATGTGTTGAAAAGCAAGGAGGTACGGTGAAGCAGCTGCATGCGTTTCTGCATGCCTGTCCCATAAAAATATGAAATCTCTTAAGGTTCTCTCACCAGGGCCTGGTTGTCCTCAGGACAAGGTTATAACTCAAAGGGGATCGTGCATTTGCCATCTGTGCTCTAAAACTTTAGAACAGCCTCTCCCTTGATAATGAACCGCTTAAACAAGCTCTGCAAATGTTTGTCTTTTACTTTGACTGTTTTTGGTGAAGCACCCTGAAATCTTAGCCAACAAAAGCGCTGAGCTTTTTACTGCATAAACCTGAAGTTCCATTAAGGTTGAATCATTTGTCGAGAACGGCCAACAAACTGTAATTACGCTGGAGCCGGATACGGGACATCAACCCAGGGCCCCCCGGCCAAAGACACAGCAGGTTAGCAAAAAGGAATGATACAAATAGATGGAGAAAACATTTACAATTCTGATTTGAACATTCCTGCAAAACACAGATGTTGAAACGTTAAAGCTGCTACACGGAACTTGCACTTTTTGTTGACTTTAAAAAGCGGTACGCGCACCATGGCCTCCTGCTGTGGAGTTCTTGGCCGGCGCAAGCAACACATAACACACCAAAATACGCAGTCTAATGTCGCTCATGCAGTGTTTCTTTTTTTAAACTTTATCTTTCATCTTTTTCATTTTGTGACATCACTGTGTCTAAGGTCTAGTTAGGTCATGGCACAAATTTAACAATTTCATGCTTTACAGAAGTGTACATAGCCAACATTTTATTCTGCAGACCGGGCTGAGACACACTATGGTGCATAATACAGGGCGAAGATGATTTGATCTGAAAGTATTGAACATAAGAGCTGTTGCGGGGGAGAACACAGCATTTATTGCAAAAGGTCTGATGCAGGAGACATTATTCTCTGCTTCTTTTCAGATCGGGCATGAGTTGAGTCCGTAGGCTTTGTTTCCTTGGTGTTGTTACAAACCCTGGAGTCACAGCAGTTCTCTTGTCTGTTGCACCGACTGAGGATCAGATCTGTGAATGGGAAACTACACGGAGGCGTTATGGCCACACAGCTTTGTGTGTGGGAAGTTGGCTCAGTTTGGATAAATCGAAATCATATTCAAGCCATTGCCACAGCTACTGACTCTACTGGAAGGTAGATGGGGGGATTGTGTTCTTGAGATTGTTCAAGGTGCATAGCAACAAGTTTGAAAGGTGGTACAAAATAAAACACTTCAAGTTTCAACCAAAGGTATCATTGTTCTACCTGTGTGTAAAAGACTGGAAAACTTTTGCCAAACAAGGTCATTCAAGGTCCAGACCAGCAGCCCTCTTGTCGTATACCGACTTGCTGCAATTCTGGTCGGCTCCACACTCGGTTATATAAAAACACTGCCTTTTGTGCTTTCATTGGCATATAAGAATTATATTCCACCTTCTGATTTCCTTCAAGAAGGTGAAAATAATGTGGAAATGACGGCTGGCTTCCCGCCAGCGTGTCTGGCAGAGTTGACAGGCTTGCCTGTCACTGCCAAAGATTCAGCAGCATTTGATTTGCCTGGTGGCTAGTGTTAATTTGCCACCCCATATGCTAACATGAAACAGTGCTCTTCAACTCAGGGAAAGTGACTAATTGCAAAGACTTTTGTAATCAGTAACCAACGCCAGCCTCATTTGTTTTGATTGATGGACAACCACGTTCGTTTAACAGAAATGAGAGGAAATGTTACAGTAAAGTACAAAACAGCATTTCATCATGTGAAGTTAGTATATTTTGCATTACTACAGTTATTTAAGGATACTACATGAAGGAATTCTGCACGGCAGTGTGTTTCATGACTAAACTTGGTTATGTATTTTGTTGAGGTGTACAGTTACATTATCCAGAATGATTCCAACAATGTTCAAACCCAGAGAAATCCACAGGTTTACTGAAGCTAACGGTGCATTTTGTTAGGTTGACTGTTGCTTCTCTCGGGATAGGGAACTCAGTGGCTTAGACTTAAGTTAATGGGACACCAGATCATTTTCGTATTATTTGCTTTACCGGCTTCAAACAGCTGGATTACTTTACTGTACATTAGCTGTAACATAGCGAGCAGCGACACACTGAGGATGTGTGTGTCTGTGTGTTTGACTTCAGGTCAGCTCTCATTGAATTAAGCACTCACCTGACTCGGTTTCCCTTTTCCCCTCTCCTCTCTGTAATGTGGTTTGTGAAGTAAAGTGCATTTCCCCTCCAGCCCCCAAGCTCAAAGTTAGCCGGCTCTGAGCAGCTGCAGCAGCTGACATACTGAGATTATTTTACAGCTAAAGCAGTAAGTTGTAATAATACCAAAGCCTCTCTTTTTTCCCCAATATTTGTGTGTCTAAGTGACTAATCGGGACAATTTTTTGAATCAAAATTGGTGCAGTAATGAGTGAGACCGCTGCAGCTGCGATAAAAGGGCTGCAATGAAATCCCTGCAGGCTGCTGCTCACCACCCTCGAAGTAAATGTTTGTGTTTTTGCCGCCGACTGGTTCAGATTGTATTTCTTGGTGTCTGGAAACATTTCTGTAAAGTATCCCCTGCACAGAAATTCCTCTTCTTAAAGAATAAGATCCTTTTTGTTTCGCCAGAATAAGGTGCTCGCCAAAGCCACCAGACTCCATTTGCAAAAGCAGTAATTTTATCTTGTTGAACACACAACAAACCCAGAAAGAAAAAACTACACAAAAATGGCCACAACTATCTTGCTTTGTCTTTCTGCTGTTCCAGCAATCAGCAGCTGTGGTGGTTCAGTTGAAATAAATCCTTGGTTCTCTAAGTGATATGAAAATATTATGGCTGTCTCTCTGATGTCGGCCGATCCTCTCGCTCCTCTTCTGATATGTTCACATCTTTGTTATCTTTTGTTTGCAAATTGATTTAATCTTTACTATTATATATCACGGCCTCCAGTGATTTTCCGTAACCTTATTTTATTGTATTTTTTCCACTACATCTGTTACTGGCAATCTTTAGGTTTTTGTAATGGCAAAAACTTTACTTTGTTTTTTTTTAACAAACATATGACACTATTAGAATAGTAATCCAAAGTAAAGACAGATAAGATTTCACTTGGCCACAACCTGTCCGGCAAAAGAGAGAGAGTCAGTGAGAAGCGGGACGAAATGCTGTTCTCAGAGAACTAAAGTTACAATGTATAACCTCAGGTCAAGCCAGTGCGCCCCTCACCCTTTGTATTGCCTCATGCGGTCGGATTGTTGCAGTGTTTCCCCTCGACATCCGAGTGAACCTGGCTTGTGATTGGAAGCCCCTGTTAATTATTTTGGACAGATGTCACGAAACACGTTCAGCTGGAGCATCTGAGCTTTATCTTTAGATTAGGAATCAAAGCTTTGCTCGGCGGTTGCCTTTTCAAATTCGGTCTAATCACAAACAAATCTTGATCCCGGCGAGAGGTTGCGCTGGTGCATCGTAATTGGACGTGCAGATTTTGCATTGAAGCGTCTTCCGAACAGACTTGAGGCTCGGTGTCGACACGAGCAGCTGAACATTGTCTATATTTAAAAGCAAAAAAAACATTAGAGTTTGTACAGGAAGAGGTGAGGTCAGCACTTACAGTAGGCACTGTCTGGATAGATTGTCCCCTGACGTTCACTGACTCGCACTGTGAACATTATCGACATATTCGCGAGCAACATATGTTCAGAAAATCTCCTGCAATTAATTGCCTGAGTGAAATTTGAATCTTTTAAGAGCGCTGCTGCATAAAGGACGAGGGAAACACGTCCTCATCCTTTCATTTTTTTTTCCAACCTTAGGCATCAACATGCTTTCTTCCTTTCTCCCTCTTGTGACTACAGCTTTGAAGCGGCAGGAGTAGAGGTACTTTGTTTACCTACATTGAAACAGAGCATGTTGTTCACACCGTGTTGCATTTATACGATCCGACACGTCATCCTGCAACATCTCCTGTTCCATCATAGGTCATAGTCTCCATAAACAATCATACACAGGCAGCGTCACAGTTCACTTAAGAGCTGCATGATTATTGGGATATCATAAAACTGCACAAAACACACCAAAGTGGGCTTTTAGAATGCAAGTAAAAGATGCGGAGATGGTCGACAGAAGAAAAACAGAACCTGACTGAATGAGAGGGGAGCCATAAAGGATTCAGATGCTTCGGGGCGGGAGGGGTCACTGCACCGTTTGATGAGCATGTAAATGATATGAATCATACGTGATGATTCACTTCATGTTGTTATTTTTCTTACTCCATTACTAATCCTGGCATAAAATTAGTACATGCTATTTTATCCAGCTGCTTGAAAAAATAAAAATAAAAAATTAATCCTCCAGAATAACTGCAAAACCACAGAGAAGATCACCATGTGTGTGCTTAAGGTTCTGGTTAGGTTTAGGAAAAAAAAAAATGTTGAAGCCACAAAAAAAACATCTTGAAATGTCTCCAGATGTCTTAAAATTTTCTAGTGGTGTGACTTGAACTGTGTTTGGCAGCTTTAAAAAAAACGCCACCACCTTCCGCTCCACCTCTCGATGTGTGAGGCGGCAAATAAGCACATAATGTGAACGTGATATGCCACGTTTGGCACAAATGTCAACCTTGGACGTATCTTCGCTTTGCATAAATGTTATCTGCTCACATTACATACTGGCTGCTCGGCTGTCGGTCACTGGTTGGCCTCCATCTCGCCTGTACCGCCACTGCTGTTCCCCCTCCAACTCCGGATATCAGAGACAGTTCATTCACATGTAACATAAAAGTGACATGACATGTTTTTTGAAAAATGTCAGAACGGTACGAACCACAGCCTATGACATGTACAAATTTGAACATAAGTGCCGACAGTTTATCCTGAGCCTGGGGTGACATTTCCTAACAGTGAGTTGTGTTAGACATCCACAGCTTAAATTAGAAACCGTCTCTGTGCACAACTTCTCGTAATTACAGGATAACAGAGGACACGCATGTATCAGTGTCACATAAGTAAAAAGTGAAAAGACAAAAGATGGTACACAAATACTGTGGATTTCGCTCAAATCCTGCACTAAACCACCTATCCTCATTATGAACTACCTCAACCTTCTGTGGGGAAATAATAATGCAAATGATAAAAAGTGCCCATCAAATACATTTCCTGTTTAAACCATTTGGGTATACCCCCTTTTCATGTATCCTCTAGTTTTTTGTTTTTATTTATTTACATAGCCTGTTTCAGTTTAAATAAGTAAAATCTAAATCTTCCTTATCCTCCCTGGAAGGATTAGCTTTTTTTTTTTTTAATCTCCGGCTACTGTGCCTCTGTCCAACGTCCTCCAAGTTTTTATTCAATAAAGATCAGTAGTGCGGAGCAATGTGGAGAAACAACATCGCTGCTGTACTGCAGGGAGTCAGGACAGAAAGTCTTCACCCACTGCCATCAGCGGGGCAGTGGAGCAGACCCGGAGGGCATAAGAAAAAGGAAGAGCCAGCCTCAGTAACACTAAATTAGTGATCAAAATAGTAGAATATTCAACATAAAGCACCGGAGCAAGAAGCTCTCCCCTTGTCTGGTTTCTGCTGCAGCAGTTTCTGCAGGCGGTCTGACTGGAGAACACTCACTACTCTCTTCTGTGTTTGGAGTTTCTTCTTTCTGTGTAGAACTTCCCCGATAATTAGGTGCACTAATTAACCATCCAAATTATACTGAAAGGAGCCGGAAAAAGCAAATCTTGTCGTTTGTGTTTAGGCAAATCCTGCCAAGACGTGTGTTTGTTTACACGCTATACTCACATTGTCATGGAATATATAATAGGTGTAATCAAAATATAACAGATGGAGAGAGGTGTACCGACACCGTGCTCTGTTTACTTGCAGCACTTGTTTAGCCACCGAGCTTCACATTACGTCTGGATGCATCATTTATTTTTCTCCGTAAAACACTGATAAATAAGAAACTGATGCTCATTAACCTCACTGAGATTTGACTAAATTAAACTATTAAAAGCACACCTGAGGAGTGAAACAGGCAGATTTATCTCTGTTTATGACAAAACTCTACTTTATGAGTCATCGAGAGGGCAGTGATTCTCAAGCAGCCCATCTTCCTGATGATTGCGGTATTTTGGTGCTCTCTACGAGACTGCATGTCAAAGAGAACCTCCAAGACGCGCTAAATTAACATATGTCGTGATTTCACACAGAATGATGAAGATGGTGTACATTTAATTAGATCAAATTAGCATTGAAAAAAGCCATCTTGTAGACACAGGCGTCAGTTAACTACTATAAAAAGAACCAAAACGTTACGGCCCTGAAAATGGGGGGGAAATAACCACAGGACTGATGTGGTGATGTTACCTCAGCGACGGATTCAGTCTAATTTAATTACAGCAGAACACAATATGACAGTTAACTGTACAAAACACAGCACAATATGTGCAAACATGAATTCACATTCTGCAAAACTGTTTACACTTGACACAACATGGCGGCTACTCTCGGCACATCTAAGGGCTTAACTTGCGAAAAAACTCACCCACACACACACATTTTACTGCATTTGGTAAAACTTACTCGAACTTTCTCAAAAAACAGTATAAAGCCATTGTCTTCACTCTGAACCATCTTAGCAACTTACTGCAAACACATTACATCCACAACATACATGAAAATGGGGGGAAATAATCCAATAAGCGATATGTTGATGTTACACCAGCTACAGATTGAGTCTAATGAGGAAAATAAGGTGAGTTCCCCAGGTATGTGGGAGGAGACAAAAGCAATCGATCTCAGACACACAGATCAAGACTACTGCGTCGATTACCAAGTAACACTGCTTCTATTACTTAGCTTATACAACAAGTAACAAAGTAAACAATATGAATTGAACACTTTTAAATCGTGTCTTCTGTGCCTTGTTTTTTACCCTTTTATGGCTTTAGTCACCCCTGATAAAAGTTATTTATGAATGTATAGTGTTTTTTAACCTCATCTATTTCTTTTTAATATTATCCCAGATCATGTATTCAGAGCACTGCTTTTTAAACCCATCACAGAATGTGTGTGTTACCTTCTCGACCTTTTAAGAAAGAAACACACTAACATCGGTCCTTTGTTTTCAGAGGGAGAGCGCACAATCGACATTTATTACCAGGTCAGGTGACCTCGCAGCAGTCACAGGTGTTTATCAGCTCCTGCTCTGATGGAAACATGACAGCCGGGGGGACACGCTAATTTTCTCCCGTTTTCAAGGCATGATCCTATGACATAGGGTTAACTTCCAGACGTTGATGAGAACATACTTGTCCATCTGTCTTCAGTCGCTGTTGGGATGGAAAGATGACTGAAGGCTTGAGCACTCGATTTACATCAGTTTCATTACCATCACATATATTTTAGAGTATGAAAAATAGTGTGCATTACCGTGGCTGCAACAACATGGAGCTTAATAGCTAAACATTTACTCATAGCGCTGGAGTTACATCCAGTAACTACTGTTTTCCTCGCTAAACTCCAACTTCGGTAACACGAACATGTGGAAGGTAAACAAAAGCATCGAAATTTCCTCGTTGCTGCCACCAAGAACCATCACAATCGCCTTCATCTACTCCCATCAAGACCAAGTGGATTAGCCTTTTTTTTTTTTTT
>CAEMYA010000126.1:5233086-5243447 GCA_903131615.1 Diplodus sargus
GAGTGATTCCCCCTGTCTTAGCTGCGGGGATGGAGGTGCTTATTTGAACAAATCTTTGACCTCATCCTTCTTGTTGCTCCAGGTTTGCAGTCGATGCACAGGTTCGGAGCGAGGGAGCCGGGAACGAGGGTACCTCACCCTGTCAGAATATTGATCCCCGCTGACATCTAATGTAATGATTCTTTGTCAGCGGAGAAATGACTGGACAGGCTGAATTTGGGTCGTATCGCCAGCGACTTTTAATTAAGACTCTCTCTGCCATCTCCTCTTGACCTCGTCATCCATATCACGCCGCAGCCAATGAGAGTTGATTTCTTTGTCATCCGAGGAGCGATCCCTCCTCCCGCAGAAATTGGATGCGTTATCCTCTGTCGCTCAGGATAACCTTGATTCGTAAGGCAGATAAATTTCCCGGCCCTGGAATCAAATATTATTTTTTCTTGCGGCGGCATAAACACGTTCTGGTATGGGCGCCGCGTTTTTTTTTCCTCGAGTCTTGAAACGCTCTGCTCTTTACATCTCGGAGCCTCGTCAACAACACACGGAGTGTTTGAGCTTCCTGCGCAAACATTTGATTTAAGCTGCGGGATAGATTTAAACATTTACACCTCCACGTATGCCGACGCACACTTCCACCGGCAGCATTCCATTCGTCAAAGACACAGAGATGTTGCGCTTAAACAGATAAAATGACATGTGTATTCTATAATCGGATTAGTGAACACGATGTGTGATATATCTTTCCTTCTCTGTTCTACAACCGTATTCCTTAATCAGGGTTTATTGTAAAACAAATAATTTGCAGTCTCCTGAAACCAGATGGGACTCTTCTTCATTTTCGTAGACGCACATTTACATTCGATTTAGCACAGGATGTAAAGGCTTCTCAGTCTCTCGGCTGGATGTGAGCGCATTTATTTTTCCATCTATTAACAGTTTGACCCCTTTGACTCAATATTTGTATGTATGACTGTCGGTTGGCAAGGCTTCAAGTGCATTTTTTTTTTTCTCACAAGAGTTGATTTGAACCGAGAGAGTCCGGTCACAAGTACACAAGCAGTTCATCTACACAGTCAAAAAATATAAATATGAAATGTTATGTTGGGCGAGCAGCAGCTCAACAAGCTCCAACCTCCAGTGATGAAATGCAAGTGCATTTACTTCAGTGAGATTCCAAGGTGCTTGTACTTTATTTTTTCAAAAGGGCATGAATGCTTTAATGAACTCTGCAGCGTTTTTCTGAGACTTCACGCAATGATTTGTGAGACACGCAGGGAAAATTCACCGTACGTCCTTGAACATCACATTTTGGTGATTCTCCAAATTAACTTCCTTTAACATTTTGAACATATTGGGTTTTCCCTGAACAGCGTCAGTTTGTTGCGTCGGCCTGAGCCTCAGGTTTTGGCATCGCTGCAGATTATTCTCACCACATTTATCAGATGAATATTTTCTAGACTGCATTTTGGATAATTCCTCACACTAAAAAATTCCTCAGCATAAAAAAAAAAAAAAAAGATTTGCTCCCATTCAGCTTTAAGAGATGCCAAAAAACCACATCATGTATTCTGAGCTCATTTATCCTCTTTAAGAATATTATTTAACTTTGGTGAGAAACTTGTTTTTATCAATTAGATGATGGACTTCTACAAGTTTACAGTACAGTGAGACACACAGCTCGTTTCGGAGTTCATTTCAAGTTGCAGAATGTTAAGTAAGTACAATTCTGAGGCGTTTCAAGTATTTCCAATTACCTTCTGCATTTTAGAGGCAGAAACTGAAACTTTAGACACTGCTACATTTATTCCTTAACTTTATTTACTAGTTACTTTGCAGATTATTGCATCATAGCCCAAGTACTGAATTTTGTAATCCATTCATTTTTATCAGCAATCAGATCTTTTCTTAAAACACATACAGATTCCAGTGAGATGAGAATCTCTTCTGAGAATCTGAATCCACTGGCCGGGTGTCAGGCTTGGCAGAAACTGAGGACTCAGATGCAGGATGGCAGTAGTACAGACAGGCTTTATTTTTGATATAGTTTCTCTGTAGACAGAGTGATAACAGAACAGGCTGTGAAACACTATAGGTCCAACGGACCACTCAAACAAAGGACAAGAACAAAGGAAGCTCCCGTAGGAGTAAAAAAGGAGATGACTACACAGGTCTTTAAGAAACTAGAAGTATATATAAAAATTACTAGAACTGAAAATCGCTCCCGGAGGAGGAAGGCACACAGGCTATGAAATTAATTCTACTCTAAAGAGGCTAAGAATATAAGGAACAGAAATCTCTCCAACAGGAGGAAAAAAGCAAACGCTATGAACTAACCTAACAAAGAAACAAAATGCTAACCAAAAGGGTATCCAAATCAAAATCACTCTACCACAGAGGAAAACTAAATGCAAAAACAAAACTTGACAATACTTATCAACACTGCAAATACAAGGCAAGATCAAGGCTGTGGGATAGGCTGGACGTACTCGACGAAAACGAACGAAATACTCTGGCAACGAAGACAGGGGAAGACAAAGACTATATACACATGAGGGAGGGAGCACAGGTGGAAACAATCAGGGATCAGGGAAGACGCCAGACCGGTGACACAAGAGGAAGGGCAAGTGACCTGAAACGAGAGGAGAGTTACTTTTCAAAATAAAACATGAAATTCACAAGACAAAAAAAACCAAGACAAGACATCCCTCACCGCGGTGTGACACCGGGTCGTTTATACTGTGCATGTAATGTGACTGTAATTTTGATTGCAGGAAGTTGCTGTTTACTTTTAATATCGTATGTTTCAAGACTTTCCCTGAAGTATTGTTTGAATAGGTAAGTTTCAGTTTGACCAAACTGCTGTGATTTATTAACACAATATCTTTACTTATTCTCAATTATGGCATTTGAGCACTATTACAACACTGCCGACTTCACATAGACGTTTTATGTCAATAAGGCACGAAATGTCAAACAGTGTCAAAGTGCATATATGAATCGATACGCCAGCTAAACAGACCATTTATCGAATTGTTGTTGTTCACAGGTCAGATTATTTCTTCTTCTACACTTTGTTGATTTTCTCTCTGCTGAGGTGTTCGCTGCTGGGGTGCGGGAACATGTAACCTCCGGAAAGGCTTCGTACGTTTCGTGTGAGCTCTTCTGGTGACACTGACAGTGAATCACACATCGATTAAACAAAATTCTCCTCATCAGTCATCAATCGGCGGTTAAGAGAAGGTGAGCTCAGTCGCTCGGAGGTCAACGCGAGATCATTCCTGCGTCAGCCGTTGTTGATGTGTAATTATGAACTCTGACGAGAAATATTTAGGGAGCCGACGGCAGGAAGTGGATGTCTGAAGGAGGATCCCCCGGAGTTTGAGTCTCAGCCAAATCAAACGCGTTTAAAATTAGACGCTGCTGCTGCCTGGGAGTCTGTCCTGAAATAGAAAGGTGAAAGGCTGCATGTCGGCCCGGTGTCGTGTTTTGTGGGGGGGAGATGTGTTTGCTAACCTGTGGTGCCACACTGACACTGGGTATTGTCTGTAACATAACGCATGGAGCTGTGCTTAAAAGTATTCTAACGCCCTACGGCGTGAATACATTTTTGTCTCTCTGATGTGTTTCCTCATTGATTTCTTTACGTGTGCACACATGATGTGACGTACAGAACACCACCAGCCATCAAGTCCTTTTGTTTTCGCTCAAATAGGTCGGGAAATAAAATGCGTCTGAAGGTGTTGATGTTGAAGGGTTCTTCATATTTTAGTGTTTTTTTTCCCCGAATGTTTTCGTTTGCCTGCACGTGGCCTCGGGCTCCCATTTGATTCAAGTCACAACACTGCGAATGCCTTTGGACATCCGGTCGTAGTGGCGAAGCTATATTCAGCTCGCCGCACACCGACTTTTTCTCTAGAATGAATTTGTGTCTCGATTTAGGGGCACATTCTCCTCGCTGTATGTCTGGTTTGCATATCACTGAAACGACTGTTTATGCTCAGAATGAGGATTTTTTTTTCTTTCTTTTTTTTCAGTCTGGTAGCCTACGCATAGCAAATCTCCTCCTGCAACAGATCAATGACTCAGACACTGAGAGCTGTGCATCTAATTATGATTGGGAGGTATGCATGCTGTAGTACTCTCTGCGAAAAAACACTCGGTCGGCCGGTCTTTGGAATATTTCTGTAGCGAATGAATGTTTCCTCAGTGGAGTTTCCGCCAGCGATGGATCAAACGAACGTATTCCTCCGCAATAAATCCTCACCTGCTCTGTCTTTCTATTAGACCTCCATGGGATGCAGTTATTTTGCCTTCTGCCCGACTATCTACTGTGATTCCATATGCTGTCAATTTCCCCTTCAATTAAATGATAAGCCTCCCCCCCCCACTATTCAAATGAAGGTAGAGTGTCGGAGCAGTTTTCAGGGAACAGAGGTTATTCTACTACAATTTAAGGTCTTTTGTTCCCCAAAAAATATTTACCTCTGAACCCCCCCAGAAGTTTCTCCATCGTTCTCACCTGTAAAAGACTTCATGTCTGCTCTCTCAAGAAAAAGAAAATATAATCAATATGTTTTCAGAGTCTGTGTGCAACTCTGGTGATATGAATCCACTTCTTCTTCTCCCCCCGCCTCCCCCCATCGACTGCAAACTTGGTCTTTGCGAGCCGGGTTTTTCTGCTCCACAAATTGGCAGTATATCGCAGCAGACGGGAGATTGCCTTATTTGCTGGAGACATTAACATATCGCTTGTTGTTTGACAGCGCGGACAGCAGGCTGGGAATACCTGCGTACAGCAGCGTAATCCCAGGAAGGTTCATTACACTAAACCTGCTCAAACCTTATTCCCAGGAGGACTCGTCTCAAAAAAACCCCACACTTATATACACACAGCTACTCGATATCTGAAGCTGTGTTGTCTTTACGTTTCTTTCGTTGATAGGAGTTTTTCTCTCTCTCTCACTGTCATCCACCTCACATCCGAACTGCCACATATGACGCTAAATAATGGGCAGAATACCTTTTAATATAAGCCACCGTGTGTTTCAGAGACGTATGAGTCCCAGTCGGGACTAATGATGTTTTCATCCACCGGCCGTATTTTTTCACTTTAGCATCGGCACTGTTTTGCTCAGGAGTTGGATCGCTTGAGGCGAAAGAGCCGGACATGGCTTCGAGTCCTGCATCATTTATGCATTGTCAGCATCAGGATGCAACGGTGGCAACAGACTCAGTCCAGTGAACAAACATATTGACGTGTTGCCGCCCTCTAAAAGATTAAATCAGCGCAATTGTGTGCGCTCCGCATCCTTCCAGTGAAAACAAATCTAATTTTTACTTAAAGTGCGTTTCACACTGAAGTCTGTCTGAACTGAAAACAAAGAAATTAATTAGATGGGGTTGGGGGTGGGGGGGTAGTGTTATTAAAAAGGGCGGAAGGAGGTAGGAAAACAGAAAAACAAATGCCACCTGCAGAAAATAGATGCAGAAAATAAGTGTTTGGGAACATTACGTCCTGCATAATGTGAAGCCGCACTCGTGTGTTTGCGAGCGACAATTTGAGCTGCAGGCCTCAAGATGAGAACTTCTCTTTGTAAAGTGGAGTGATTATGGCAGGTACTTACTACTTCAAGAGGCTTTTCTGGGGTTGGGGCATCGGTTAGGGGTTGAGGATAGAATTGGAGTTTGGGAAAAGGATTAAGTTAAAGGTTAGGCATGTAGTGCTGATTTTAAGTGCTTGAACTGTAATCCCCCTCTTCAGTTTCCCCTGAAGTGACAGGAAAGTTTGCGAAACCATTTTCCACACTGTCACATTGTATTATCTTTATGAGGTTGGCTCCGGTGCTTTAGTTTTAGGAGTGTATACAGAAGGAAATTAATCCTTAAAGGGCAGCTCCGCCAGTGTTACGCCTCAGAGTGTGCTTACAGGTCTTACTGTTACACGTATATGACAAAAAAATAGTGCAAAGCCTTTTGTGGCTCCAGTGGAAGCTGCATGTGATCTGATAAACTGCCTCCAGTGATATCACTCACTTGCATTGTGGGTAATGTAGGCAGCAGGTTTTGAAGAGCAGTCCACTGTTGTAGTATTGCGCTTAGTTTATAAACACATGATCTAAACATCAAAACCAGAGATCACCTTTTTTATTCTAGCACTCCATTTCCCTTTCAAAAACCTGGAGCCTACATTACCCACAATGCAACTAACCCACTTAGCGACGCTACCAGAGGCAATTTACCAGATTACATTCAGCTTCCTGCGGAGCCACAAAAGGCTTTATACTACTTTATTCCCACATATGCAGTAGCACTCCCCCAAGGCCTGCAAACACACTTTAATGTGTAAAATTGGTGGAGTTACTCAAAGTTTAATGGAGTGAAATATTTGCTGTGGCTGCACCATTGCAATCATTTTATACAAATTAACTGGTAATTTAGCGTCTCCTCCTGCATCTAGTGTCTCTGAAAAACCTCAGAATATTGTCGAGAATTTAAATTAACGCTAAGCCTGTTCGCACAATACTTAACAATAACAATGAGTGAGTTCTAGATCAGCGATTCATCTGTAGAAGGTCCTGATAGGAGTAGCAGAACCATGATGTTTCTGTCTGTGTCACTGCAAGTTAAGAGAGCGTTCCCTCATTTGTGGATTGTGCAGAATTAACTAAAGTCTTCACGATGAGATGTCTAAATCTTAAACCAACAGACTAGAACAGGTTTTTACTGTATAGTCTTTGTGCAGGACCCATAAACAACGAATAATGTGGAAGAAACATCCTTGGTGACCATGATAGCATCATGTGGCGAAAAGATGTTCAAGACGCCTTTGGGCCGACCTCCAACAAACTTAATTTTTCAGACCAGAGAGCAGAATATTACGTCTGGGTTGAACAAACAGTGTAAGGTGCAGCAAGACCTAGTTTAAGACAGAGGAAGACATTCAGTCTGAGGTCATCACAGCGGCCGTCGGGTGTGAAAAATACTGCTGCTCGTCAGATGTGCAGGTTCTGCATCTCTCGCGGGCCTAAAAAAAAAATAAAAAAAATCACAATCCGGCTCGTATTTGCATTCAGGTCCGCAGCGTTTTTCATCATCCGAAGATTTATGCCTGCCACATGTCGGGTCAAGTGTACTCCTTCAAACTTTATCTGCGGGCTGACAGAGGCAGTGCCGGTGCAGGAGGGGATAGTTTATCATTTAGTAACATTTAGGGGGAAAAAATTTATGTTGATAGGAAATGTAAACCGTTGTCATGACCAGCTGGAAGAGGCAGCAATCAAACATGATGAAAAGATGCAGCTGTCAGCATTCCTGAGCAGCTCTGACTGAAGTTAGATTTAATAAAGAGGGAAATAATAAGACGGCGTATTTCACTCAACTATTCACCCAGCTGTGCTATAGGCTGCTTTGTTTATGTTACATGTTATGTAACATAATCATTATTGTTTTAAATGATTTCAGATGAACTTTATCAAGATTCAGTCAAATATTAACTTAATTTTAAGATAAACTTAACATAAAAACTGGCCTCTGACTACTGACATTTTCCCGAATCCACACTTCATTTGCATAATGAACGACATCGCAGACGGAGACGCAACGCTTTTTACACAAGGGAAGAGAAAACTTTACGCATCACAGTTGCCGAATTTAAGAGAAGAATGAAATAATGAAGCGTTTGTCTTTTAAAGCATTTCATAACTTGTTACGTGCCTCCTCACTCGACAAACCGCAAAACTGAACAATTTCTTAAGGGAGTCTGGTGTATTTTTCCCACTTTTTATCTTTGTCGTTGCTGTGGCTGTTTGTGTTCAAGTTTACTGTCTTTAATTGGAATTAACTATTAGATAAAAGTTATCTGGGTCTATTTGATTATTAGAAACAAAACACAAAAGTCACACACCATTTACGCTGACATCATTGTATAGACTACCCTCTGAGCACCTCTCGCTGTAACTGACTTCCAGCGTCCCTGTAATGTACCGAGTCTTTTCTCAAATATTTCATCATTTCACATTCCTGCATGTTTTAATGACAAAAGCTCAGTTTGGAGAAAAGAACACGTACACTTTTGACACTCTTCCCCCACACTTAGTACCCTCATTAGTGCCAGACAATGGGCCACAGGGTGTTGATTCCCTGAAGTGTGAAACTTTCTGCCTTTTAGTGCTGCTGTAAAGCAACACGTTCGTTTCTTTCCTCTACCTACGCAAAGTATTCAGCCTCTCTCGAACGCTGTCGTCTGGTTCCTTTGAGAAATAAACTTCATTTTGATTTCAGCTGAGACGCACACAGCGTACAGCAGCTTCCATCTCTGCAGAACCTAGTGCAGCTTTTAAGCACAAATATACTTATTACTGTGTGTTCTCATGTATGGAAAATGATGTTCACATGTGAAAAATGTACATTTTCTTAATTTTTTCTTCATTCAGTAACACCTAACGATAACTATCATAACTGGTGAATTCATAGTTGTTGATTTAAAATGTAAGTTATTCTGATTGTTTATGACGACACGCTTTATGAATCATTCATATATTTTAAAGTTTACAATTGCTCAACAAATGCTTAATAAAGCACTTCATTGTTAACAGTGAACTGAAATTTAGCTAGAATTACTATAACATTAATATTAACATTTACCTTTTTTATTGACGGTAAGTAACTTACACGTGAAGAGGTAAATCTCATGTGGTTTTATTGGCCATGATTTGTTCCCACATCTGGAAATGCTGATCCAGATGTGAAAAAAAAATCAAATATGAATATATTGAATGTAATTCACCTTTTCACATTTGGAAAAAGGCAATAATGTGTAAAAATGTTCACATTCTTATCGTCTTAACATTTGAGTTCACATATGACAACAGACAATATGCAGCAAATATTCAATTCACATGTGAAATTATGATTCTTACATGTGTTATTTTGATAATTAAGTGGAAATCTTCCAGCACGTTGCACACACCGGTACTCCCCACGCTCGACTGCAGCGCATCAGGCCCCACCATTCCGAGCACATACACTTTATGCACCTTTTTTTTTCCAGTTGTCTTGCTCCTGTAAAACTCCCTGTTTGCTGGAGGATTTACTGGACTCCTGTTGTTGGTGTCTTTCAGAGCAGTCAGTAAAAATGAATGAGTGGGACACTCCAGCGTGGGAGCCTATAAACTGAAGTGAGGCTCGTGTGAGGGGTGCTGAAACCAAAAACAGTGAATGTAAATCACAAACATTATGAGGCGTATGAGCCAAAATTCAAAAGCATGGCTGGGATACGAGGGAAAGGAACACGGCACGGGCCTGTGTTTACTTTGCCAAGAACATCTGAACATTAGAGAGTGAACTGAGTTGTCAGGGAGAGACTGGAGGAGCCGACGTGGACTGGAGAGTCACTTTAGTAACTCTGGCAACTGTAATTACTATCAATTTAAAAGTCACTTGCAAGCTGGGCAGTGTGCTTATACAGACGTAGTGACAGGAAGTGCCAGTAATGGCGCACTTTGACAGAACCTTGAATGCAGTTTTAAGAGTAAAGGATTCTTTATGTGATTACTGCTGCTGGCGACTTCTCACGGAAACACAAACTTTGATTTGACCTTTCTTTTTTAAGTGTTGAATGTGAGAGCTCAGTTAGTGATCGATGGGCCTCTAAAAAAAAAAATCCTCATCCCCGTTTAAACTTGTTCTATGGCAGTTTCAGAAGATGACACGGATGTTTGAAGGACAGTCCTAACAGTGATTCTGAAGGGGGGGATAAGGGAATAATGCGGGAAGATAAAAGGAAATCATCATTAAGAAGCACAAAGCCATAAAACTCTATACAGACCTTGAACGCATATAGAAACTTCCCTAAAATCTATGACAGCCAATTAAAAGGAGACACTACAACTGAAAAAGGACAAATAGATGTCACCATGAAACTTTACCAGTTGGTTACTTCCATCATAGATATTGCTTTTTTTTTGTCTCACAAGCTTTCTGGAATTGTATGTTAAACTGCTTATGCAAATATTGAATTAACCATTTAAATAGGTGCTAATTTGCCTTGAAATTGATGATGTTTGAACACCCAACCCTGAGAATACAGACAGAAATAAAACTGAAAATGTCTAAATCTATGCAAGTGCTGCTGAAGTAGAGATTTATGAGAAACAAAAAATCCTTTAATGGCCTTTAAAGATACAATATGGAGGAATTGGCCACGTGTCAGATTCAAATAAATGGGGGGGCAGCAGATATGTAGCTAACGTAACGTTAGCTAGTTAGCACATCTAGCTATCTGCTGATGAACTGAACGATATGAACACCTACATTTGTTTTTAAGACTCTCCACCAGTCGTAAAGAGACCGCACAGTCATAT
>CAEMYA010000126.1:5243477-5255513 GCA_903131615.1 Diplodus sargus
CTGCCAAAATATGCCTGATATGTTTTGATAAGGATCCATTCGAAAAATCATTGCTAGGTAAGTCCTTTTATCCGGATCCCCACCAAAAGTGAATGGAGTCTATTCTGGGCCAAGACCCGTCCTCCAACTGAGTTTCATGGGAATCTGTTGAGGAGTTTTTGTGAAATTCTGCTGACAAACCAACCAGCCAGCCAACGAACACACACGGGTGAAGACATAACCTCCTTGGCGGAGAAAAAAAAAAGCACACTAGCCAAAAAATCTCAAAACTGACCAGTGCATGAAACTGCTTTTTTTCCCTTGTTTTTAGTGTCTCCTCTTAAAACTTTGTAACCTTCAAATGATCAATAATAGTGCCGTTAGTGTCAGCCGACATGAGCCTGAGGCAGGCTGGGAAACTGTGACCAGGTGCTGCTGTACTGTACACCCTGATTGCCTGCCTCCAAAGTTATGAGTATTCAGAGCATGATAATTGTCCTTGTAATACATGCATGACTACACAAAACAACACAAATAATCCCCCGTGTCACTTCTGGGGCAAAACACACCCTGTGTGAGGTGAGGGATTGGAGCAGTTCCGGGGGCGTTGGCGGTTGTTTGTTGGGGGGGGGAGTGGATCAATAAATCGATCATCTGAGCGTAAGAAGTCAGCCGGACATCGTGAAGGAGCTCGAACGTCTGGAGCCTATTAATTGTTTTGTTTATGTAGCTCCAATCACAACATACCACACCTCTCCCACAGAAAATTAATGATTACTGGCAAAAGGTTAATATCCACTCAGCTGAAAATGAATCAACAGTGAATTAATGAGATCATTACCTGCATGGATTGATAACGAAATTAGTCTTCTTTCAAAGCGGGAACTTTCTGGGATGTGGAGGTATTGATTTGAAAAGTAATGCATCTGCTGGCGAAGCCCTTGACCAGATGGCCTGTGCTGTGCGATCCGGACTGTGGGGAGGATGCAGCCGCCGAGGAGTTGTAGTGAAATGTCTTTTATACCTGGAGAGTCTTGTCTGTCTTTAAGGTCTAATGCTCAATTGTATTTCAATTTTTAACCCCTAACCGCTGTTATCGAGTGCCCCCTTGCCCCCTCAGAGAAGAGCGACACAGAGTAGTTGGGGAATTTTTGTTATGTTTTTTTGTTAAATATACATTTGTTGAATCTCAATCCAAGGTCGTCCAACGAGTGGGGTTTCGGGGGCTGAACACCGACCCAAAGCGTCATTATTTGACACCCTGGGGAAGAAACTCAATAATCAGCTGCCTGTCTCCAGACTTAAAGTGAGCAGACGCGACCTGACGTCTCTAACATGCCTGGATGCTGATAACTGGTTCACAACATCACGCTATCAATCAAGTCATCAAATAAAAAAAGAAGCCTGCTTTATTACTTGGCCACTAGCGGTGCTTTACAGGCTAACATTAGCGACCCTTCCTTCCATCCTGCCACTCTAGTCAGATATTAGAGGAGGGGAACCAGCCGCAGCATCGCTGCTGGACTTCAGCTGGGTGTCACATGCCATGCAGCATTGAAATAGGTCAAAATGCAGGACTGTTATGCACAAGCTAGTAATAACAATGTATGGTTGGGCTAGCTGGCTAGTTAGCTACTGAGATATTAGAACACTAGTAGAACCTGCAGAGTTCTCATGACCCACTCATCTGTCTCAACAGGAACCAGGACATCCTCCCACTGTCGCCATGATCACGCAAAATGAGCTGAGTGGTAAATGGGGGCCAGGAGGTGTGTTGAGATTGATCTTAAGTTTCAGAAAAAAAACGTTAAGAAACGGCTGTTTTCTCCTAATAGTGTAAAAGTCAAATAATCCGACCGGCTTCAGAGACTCAAGGTTTCTCCAACACCGGCGTGTTTTTGCAGTCTCGAGGAGCGAAACTATCAGCAGAGTCCCCACAGTGATTTCAAGAGTGATTCATACACATGAAATATGTCTCTGCAGAAAATTGTGCTGGGTTATTAATTGGCAGGGAGTCAGACAGTACTTAGAGAGGGCTCTAGAGATGGGTTGATTCATGTATCAATTCTTCATTTGAACAGCACTTCAAAGTTAACCAGTCAAACTGAATCCGCAGCAGAACTGGAATTTCAAATTAGCACCGGCCTGTTAGCTGCAGTGTGCTGAGCAGCTCCTCGCAAGATCACAAACACAAACCAAATGTTTGCAAGAGCGACAGAAAGAGCTTTCATTTTTCCATTTTCCATTAAATGTGCAACCTTTCTGTCCTTTTTTAATTTGTCTATGAATTAGTTTTTTGTTTGTTTGTTTTATTGCAACCTTTCCGAAACATAGACCTTCATGTCGGTAATGCTTTATTTTTTATTTGATTTCAATATTAATTTCCTCTTTAGTTTCCAGGACAGAATTTATTCATCAGTGACACATATTTACTGAATCACAGATTATAAAATATTGGTGCACAGGCTTTGGGTAACAGAAAACATGTGCATGTAAAGCTGCTAAAAATAGGTTCTTGACCTATTTTCAATAAATTCAAAATACATCACTACTACTACTTCACGTGGTCATTTTGAGGTAATCAGCTAACTCGAGTCACCCGATCAGATTTCAGTTACTTTGATGAGGTTATTTAATTTCTTTTTTCCAGGTAACTGTAGTGTGTTTTCAAAGTGAACACATCAAACAGCAGGTTGTGATGAAGGCGAGCGCAGGTCTACACCCTCCTCCGCCCGCAGCATCTCACCCCATTGTGTGCATTTATGTAAATGATGTAATAGCGGCGCCGGCGGAGCGGCAGCCGAGCGGCGCCGACGCTTTGAGACGAGCAGCGCACAGAGAGGAGTGAGGTGTGATGTGATCGCAACAACAACAACAAAAAAGAAGCTTCTGAAGAAAGAAAAGCTAATGTGTTAAAAGGTGCCTCCATTCTGACAAAGTTCAGAACAAGGTTCAGCTTTCAGAAGCTGGAAACAGAGAGGAGGTGAAACAGAGGTGTGTGCAGGCTGCAGTGTGCGTTTCACTCTTTCATTTAGCCTGTTATTTATTTATTTAGTTGAACTGATCTCAAAACTAGATTATAGATATTAAAAAAATACGTATTTTGTGAAACATTAACTGAATGAATGACTCAGTAACACAAATTGCAGTCTCATTTAGATGTATGAATCGTGCTATTTAAGCATTTATCAGTTCCTACTCGTGCTTAGGTGGAAAATAAGAGGTCGAACAAGAGAGGAACAATTCTTAGAGAAAAGGGGGAATAAAGTATTTTTGCACCAGGTGCCTGTTGGGTTCAGTCGAGTGAAGCAGAAGTGATGTTTGGGGAAAACGGTGTTATCAACACTGACGTTGTGTATTACATAACTGCCGTCAGCGGAGGGAAAAGGCATCTGTTTGTACAGTAGTCAATACAAACACTATGAGCTGGCTGGTGCAGATGGGTTAGTGTACCCCAGCATTGGTCATGTGTCACCCACATGTTTAACATGTGCCGCACTAACATATACTTTACTTCACAATTACTGAACAGGTTCTGCATATCATCTTTTTTTCACCAATACTTCTTTCCCAGCACTGCACCCTGTAACATCAACCTACACTGGAGTACCGATAGGAACAAGGAAGTATTTCATTGGTGCCTGTTTCAAAGAAATAAACATACACTGTAAATGTATTTTTCTTTACTTTTTTAGCTATTGCTTTATTCTGCATTTTTTCACTGTCTGTACAATAAACGACCACTACACATTCATGTTTCTGCACGCACGCATATAAAAAGCATTTTTAGTAGCACGATCATAATTCAAAAGCTTTTGTTTCCTGCGTACTTCTGTGCTAGATGAATTGTTTCTACTGTTGTTTTGAGCTCTAATCTCTGTCTGACTCCCACATCTGGTTCATTTGAGGATTTATTTTGTTTTTCTTCACAACTCTGAATGATCCAATGAGCAATAATATCTAAGACGTTAGAGCGACTAATCCTGTCCGGAAAGGGCTCAGAGGTTCACAGAGAACATGACGTCAACAAAAAAAAAACCCAGCACGTCTTAAATTCTCTGTGGCCGTCTGGCGTTCTCCAAAGTTTCTGCAGCGCGCTCGTCTTTTCTGGAAGAACCTTGAAAAAAACTAGAGTACTATGCCTTTGCTTCTCCTTTGCTGTGTGGAGCACCTCGATTCAAGGTGACACAGGACCACCTTGGAGGAGCTTTTTTTCTGCCAGTCGAGTGCTGAGCTCCATGTTTTGGCCCGCAGCCTAGACACTGAATTCTGCTCCTCGAGGGTTCGTGTCCTTCAGGTTTTTCTGATCCTCCTTCCTGATAGTTAATGTGCCGCGCTTTGTGCCAAGTAGATTCAGATCCAGGTGTGGCTTGTAAACTGTCAGGGTGGATCAAACATCTGCAGGACACCGGTCCCAGAGGATCAGATCTAGGAAAAAATGGGGCTGGAGCTGTAAAAACTGTGTGGCAGAAATGATTGTAACGTGTCTGTTGCCAGCTCGTATGGTCTATTTGCATATTCTTCTTCATGGGTGTAAAATGTGTATATATAACCTTACCCTATATGTTGACTGAAGAACTGGTCATCCCGCCTGATGAGTGTTTTTCTTAAATTGTTAAAGAAAACATTGTGTAGCACGTTGAGGCCCTGCAAGGAAAATGTGTAACCTTCATCCGAACTAAGCAACGATATCCCTGCGTACACTTTTCGCCCCTCAAGTAATGTTAGAAGACTTTTCAAAAACATTTGAGTAAATTACATTTTGTGAACATGTTCAGAAGAAAGTTCTGTGCCTTCAATGAGACTGAAAATGTCCTTGGATTTCACCTTATTTTAAGTTTTTAATTATGCACCAAATTGTTTCAGGGGAAAGATTTTTAGGGGAACAAAGGAATGTGGAGCTGCTCCTGCACCTTCCTGTGCACCTGATCACCTGGACTGGTGTCGTCTCACAGCTGTTCCAGCAACATATCTAACTTAATAATTGAATTAAATGCAATAAATACATTTTATTGTGTCACAGTCACTAGTAGTGTTATGAACAAAACAAGCAAACCGCAGACTGGACTCATCTGATTTGTATTCACGAAGCGTTTCCACTGTTGAACCAGGAGGCTTTTTCATTTTTCACCAGGCTTCTTTATTAGAAACAGGCAGCAACAGTATAACTTCTGGGGTGTTAAATTTTGTACCTCAGCACAATTTTATTTTATTTTTTCACCTTTTTCTACATTAATATACCAGGACTAAAGATTATACTTCCCATTACAGAACAGTACGAACCAAGCCAATAACTGGACTATTTTTCTGAAGAAGCATTTCGTACTTTTTGAAGCTGATCCCCCTCCAGTGAGAAAATGCGTTTGTCTTCTTGTTCCTACGGTTGAATGTTCGAGCTTCACTGTGTAGGACGACGTCTATGCAGACTTTGACATTTCAAGGCTTTTTGCACATTCATTGTTGAAAGTGTAAGTATATTTACAAAACATAACATTTGCATATTCATGAATTTGTACGAGGGCGAAGGAGTAAATTTAATTTTGGTAATTATACTTACGTGAGACTTCAAGTCGATTGCCAGAATAGATGTTGACAATGTACATTTATGCAAACCACAAACAGCTGAGCAAACAACACAAACCTCACATGACTTTATGTTCAGTTTTATGTTGTTCAATATGGCGGCCTACGTATGACGTGTACACATGTGAATGAATTAGTGGTTTGCAGAAATGTTTACTGCCAACGTTTTATTCAGGGGTAGCAGATGAACATAAGTGAATGTTTTGAAAGCCTCAACACATGTGAGTAACTATATCAGACTGAGTGTGTTGTATACTGTGGTTGTGAAGAAATGTTCTGTCAGAAGATGAAGGAGCTGACAATCCATCAGGTGGTTCCCCAATTCCAGCTGAATGAAAGAAATCCCAGACTGACCTTTTTTAGGAAGCAGAAACTTACCTGTGAAAAACCAACGTGTTGTTAAAAAGAATTGAACGTGGAAATCGCCGCTCTGTCACGTTCAGGGATCCGCGCTGGAACATCTTTTGTGTCTCTGATCAGTCATCATGTTGAGAAACATTGTGTAAAGTCCGTGAAAAAGGCTGCTGAACGCCTCGAATCGTCCGTGTTCTCGTTTTTCTCTGGGTGGGGGAATGAAGAATGATATCTTGGGGTGAAGTTTCAGGAGAAAAGAGCATTGAAACCGTGCGTGTTGAGGCAGAATGTAGCACTCAGGGAGAGATTTCCGACCAACTCGTCGAGTTAACTGCACTCACCTGGCTCTCTCTGATTAGGACCGAAAAAAAAAACCCCAGCTGGGTCCTTCAGACGGGGCCTGAGTGTGGGAGCTTTAACCAGTCATGCAAGAGAATCGTCTAAAAGGCCGACTTACATCTTAAACTCAACGCAGCTGAATCCCTTCCTGTGTTGTTGTTGTTGTTGTTGTTGCTGCTGTGAGCATTAATAAAGGAGGAGGGGTGCGCCGAGACGATACTGGGTTAATACTATTCAGTCGCGACTGGATTACTGCATATCATCACAGCACAGTTTGAGCAGCCAAAATGATTTTCTGCTGATTTCATTAAACATACATTAATTATGTATGCCTAATTTATTGGTCTACATTATCAACAGGTTTATCTTTCAGTGATTACTGTTTAATTGGTGATTAGGTGATAACTGTGAGCGCCGACGCTGAGTGGCATTTAAATTATATATTTATTTATTTGATTTTTTTGCTTTTGAAGTCATCTTTGCTCGAGCGGACCTTTTAAACATCCCACAATACCTGCACCGAACGCACGGCGCCTCATTAATTAACAGGAGAGTGAGAACTGAATTAATGGTAAACAACACAAGGAGGGTAAAAATAGCACGGTAACAAATCCTGAGCGCGCCGGACCTTTTTCTACGTCGGCTGCGATAAGGAGCGGCCCTGTAGTTTTTTGCAATCGAACTGGCGCTTCGGTCACTTTGGAGCGGCTTCTCTTTGTGTCTCACGTCAACTCTAATTGTAATGCTTCTGATCAGGAAAGCTCGCAGAGGTATTTCAAAAGCCTTGGCGCCGCGGTAAGGCGTTTACAAGAAACACACAAGATTAAATTACATTTTTTTTTGTCCCTGTGAAGGATTCATGCAGGCCTGTGTGTAGGCAGGCATCAGAGAGGGTGTGAAGGAGGGAGGGAGGGAGGCTGCAGCACAGAGAGGTTTTCAGTCAAGATTTATAAGGAGGATGGTTCTCCTCTCCTGAGGTGGTTGGAGAGGAAGTTCATGATTCAGGAAGCGGCAGCGGTTGTAATGAGGACTCCTGGTACCGGCTGTGGTCTGCGGACAGCGCCATCACCAGAATAAATGTCGGCAGGCTACATTTTCTGCAAACCGAGGATACGTTGAAACTTTATATTCCTTAATGTTTAATTCAGAATTTTATTTAAAGGTCCACTTGTAGGAAAGTTGATTCTTTAGAACAAACGCAGCTGGAAATTTTCTGATTTGCATTTGAAATTTAAAATGACCAGCTGTTCGACAGCAAATTGTTTCGAGGACTCGTGGTCTATCGCAGCCGTCTCACCTGTCTGTCATCATTAAGAAGTTAATCTGAATGTGAAAAAACATAAATCTTCCAAATGTTGATGATGCATATACATATTTGAATATTTAATATGTAAGTATTCAGCATTAACATGTCTAAAAAGACCTTTGATATATATATTTGTGTTGCTTGCTTACATGATCCCAAATAATTCCAACAATATTTAAACCCAGAAAAATCCCAAAGTTTTACTCGAGGTGATGGTGCGTTTGATCGCCCGACTCTACCTCGGGACAAGGAAGTTGGAAGGAGACTAAACTTAACTTGAATAATATATATAAAACATTACCTCGTCTGTGAGTTTTTGTGCTTGAGTCATGTTAGATAGCTGTTTTATCGGCAATAGCATTGTATCATCGGCATACAGCCGAAAAGTTCATGCCGACTCTCACTACATTCAGCACTCACCAGAGACTCCGGTTCCCTCTCTTCTTGTTCCCCTCGACTCTCTGTGATGTAGCTCATGAAATGAAGTACTTTTCCCCTCCAATTTTCCCGGCAGTCAACATCACAGTGCACGTACACCGACAAGGTAGGTGACCTCCTCCGATCACTGACTCAGACTGATACACCGGGGTGAAGACAATTACACTTTTAATCCCAAAGTTAAAAAGTCAACTATGAGCCCCCCTGTCCTCGGTAAATGGTTTAAAATCAGAGAAGGATCTAATGTGGCTCTGAGCGTTAACATAATATATATTGTAATATGTCTATAATACATTATATTATGCATTTTACATAAATCCATCTGCAGAAACTAATAATGCCATCATTTATTCTGGTGACTGTGTTGCTGTAGAAATGGCAGGATTTGCACATCTGAGGATATGACGATGTAACTAAAATAACGATTTTAGTTATGTTGTTTTGGACCTTTTAACGGTTGTGACAACAACTTTTGTCCGCATGTCAACAACAGTTTCAGTTTGAGAAATGGGGCATTTTATCGCTCATACAAAAAGCAGAGCAGCACTTAAACACATTTAAGATTCATGGAAAATTTAGAGGCTGTGTAAATGAGCGGAGGGTTGTGGTTTATCCCTCCTGCTGAAGGAAACAGAGGAGGTGCATGTGTTATGTTTTGGCTGCGAATCTCAATGTGTTCAGCCACCAACGTTCAGGTTGTCATTGGCAACCAGTGGATGCATTGTCCTCATTTTCCTGCCACGCCGTCACCCCTCCACACACCTGAA
The DNA here is from genome assembly GCA_903131615.1 of Diplodus sargus. NCBI lineage: Eukaryota > Metazoa > Chordata > Actinopteri > Spariformes > Sparidae > Diplodus > Diplodus sargus. The sequence continues at coordinate 5,252,244 of CAEMYA010000126.1, forward strand.
GACAAAGATACTGAAAAACAGAGAAGCAAAGATGAGTCTAGAGAGCGACGCCGGGATTTTGCTTAATCCTTCATTTGGTGATCAATACGATTCTGGTTGCATGGGTAGCAGCGAAATTCAATGAGCGACTAAGCCACCTCGGGAACATTTCCATGCAGATACAATTGCAGTATGGGTAAATGAATGATTTTGTTTGGGGATAAAAAAAGATGAGCGCGTTGGGAGCGCGTATAGTTGCATCTCATTTTCGGCTTATTTATTTTCTGTGCGTGTTTGTTCTGCAGTTATTCGCAGCTGTTGGAAAAAAAACCTTCCCTGTTTGTTAACGTTTGACGAACACACATTGTCTTCCTGATGGGATTTCTTCACGCATTTGTCTTACTAGGGATTGGAATGTCAGCGGACATTAATGGGACAATTCACCCCACATTCAAAAGTACTTGTCCTCTTTTTACCGTAGTGGTATATATCCATTTTTTGGAGATGCTGGCTCTGGAAAAAATGTCTGCCTACTGTCAAATGTAATCGCACTCGAAGGACCCAATTAATTCATTTGAAACGCTAAAATGCAACATCTCTTTCCACAAATCATGACCCGGTTACTCGAGATAATCCACACCGTGTTGCGAGCAGCTTGATATAGACCCTCTTTTCCTTTCCCATCGCTGTGCATTTACACACATCCGAGCCAACGTTACGGCCGAGCAGGACACCATTCATGTTTACATCCCACACAGTCAAAAGCACAAATCCCTCATCCATGAGCAGACACATGTTTCCTATTGCGCGGCGACACAGTGTTGTTTGGCTAAAAAGATTATCTCGAGTAACCGGGTCATGATTTCTGGAAAATAAAAAGACGCTGCTGTTGAGTATTTCTAAATGTTCCTTCTTCGAGAGGCACAGGCAGAAGTGCTGTCTGGTTCCATTTCATCTCCAGGGGCAAAATATCACAAACTCAGCGACTCACAGTCAAAACAACTGAGGTGGATAAATAGATCTACAGGTAGAGGAACAAAAACGGAACGGCCTTCTCGATTTTGGGATGAGCTGTCCCTTTATACGAAGGACATTTAGAGAGGATCAGTGCAAAGTTAGTTCAGACGCCATTGTGCCTCTTTGAGCAGATAGTAATCATTCACTCAAATGAAGTGAAAATCCAATTAGTTGGTAGTAATGGAGACTTCACTGAAGGTTTTCTTTTTGCAAACATTCATTTCTCCACAACACAAACTACTCACAGTGCTTTGTTTCAAACCGAGCCTGCGGTAAACCTTCATTATGCCCCTCAGCAGTAAAGCATATAATCATAGATCATGAAAAAACAAAAAAACTTTAAAGCACCTCTCGAACACAGATTACAGCCCTTCAACCAAACATAAACACGCGAGCGGGAAAACCGCAAATCACTTCATGCAGGTAGCTCTTTCACGCCACGAATTACCGCTTCAGCTCTTGCCAAATTGTCAGTAATGACTGACAAATATGAATTTGTGCTTCATTTTGAAGTGACTCCACTTTGGCGGCGACGGTTTGATGAGTGGGGGCGACGCTCGTCCGTCGCCACGGTCTTCTTGAGTCGACGCTGGAAAAACCGCTGATGACCCCCCGCCGGCAGGGACGCACGGAGGACGTCTTAGCGTGTCTTTCATGCATCCTAATCCTCGCAGGATGCATCACAGTACTCTGCCCATACCTGAGCACGAGCACCAGGTACAAGAGAGAATGGTGCGCGTGTGTTTTGGTTAATGAGAGGTTGGATCCAAGTTTGGGTGCTTCGGAGGGGAATTCCCTCACGCGTGTGATCCTGGAAATGCAAATGACAGCACGAGTGCATATTCATAGATAGAAAATGGAGTCCTCATCTGTCCCCGGTGCCTCCTGTGGGTTTCTTTGAGCATCTCTACCCCGTGTAGGAGGGACTGTCTGGTTGTGAAGGTGGATTATACATGCTCCGAAAGCTCGGGGGCGAAAGAAACGTGCATTAATAAATAACGATAAAGGATTTTTTTTTTCTTAAATGTATGATTAGCATGTCTTGCTTGCAGTTATCTTTATACAGCGGCGCAGCGCCTTTGTGAAACAGCCTCCTACAATGGCGCATCAGCTCAGAGGAGTGTGAGGAAGGGAAGAGAGGAGGGGTAAAAGTGCAGAGAGACAGAGAGAGAGAAAGAGAGAGATTGTCAAGAAAACACCGAGGGATGGCAGCACAGAAAAGCCTCAAAGTGGAAGTTGTGACTCTGGGATAGCGAGACTCAGGGGTAAGTGTTCAGGCTTGGCGCTACAAAGGGCAGTATAGTGCTTACTTTGATTGAATCAATTGCTCTGTGTAAGTAGCTGCTGGTGCCGGCCTCCCCAGGGTGACAGAGAGGTCTGCAGAGAGTGAACCAATCCAGCCATCCACGGCCGGAGAACAGGGAGGATTAACAGAGCAATGCATCATAGCTGCAGCAGCCAGTGATGTGTAGCAGACTGTATTTATTGACTCATTGACTGTATTGATTGTCTCAATTGATGAAAAGTCCAGAGACAACAGACAGACGCACAGCGAGTTATGCAAGATAAAAAACAAAAAAAAAGAAGAACAATGGGAGAGAGAGACGATGGGTCATGTAAAGGAGCATTTCACAGCAAAGAAAAGAAACCCTGTAATGTTCAACACAAGCCGGCTCAGTCCCGCTCATCACAAGTGTTTGGTAGCATAAACCTCTGGTTACAGCACGTTTCCCTGGCACACACATCATCACATTCAAGTTAAGAACACACAGTAATGGCTTGGTAGTTTACCTGGGCATGTATGTAGCTTTTTTTTCCCTTGACAAGCAAACCCTCTCTGACATTGACATTGTTCCAGCAGCGGCGGCGGCTTATTTAACACGCCATTAATCTCCCAACGACAGAAGACCGCGCCGCCGCAGCAGATGTTTGTTAACAAACTTCTGCTCGGCCCATTCCGCCGTTTGTTCTTCACCCTCATTGACATGTATTACTGTGACGACAGGAGGGTCCCCAGGGGGGGGAAAAATAACAAAAGGCGCTCTGCAAGAGTTAACTGATATGATTTTGGCGACAGGAAATGTTTTTTTTTGTCAAGAAGCAGGATTGTTTGATCCGCGGCTCACCTTTGATATTTGTACTACACGGATTCATTAGTCAAATTATGCCAAAAACCACTGATACTGCAGCACATCTGAGTGTGTGGTCATCAGTATGCTAATGTTCCGGCCATGCAGTGAAACAATCCAATTATTGAATGACGGCCGCTGTACG
>CAEMYA010000126.1:5256401-5279728 GCA_903131615.1 Diplodus sargus
AAAAAAGGATTGTCTCCACTCAAAATACAGACAACTGATAAGGATGAGCACATGTCGAAGGATGACTCTACTATACTGCGTGTCTATCATTTCATTTTCTCGTTTTTTTTGTCTGTTCTTGTAAAGCAGCGGGACAGTGTGTGAGAAAGACATAATGCAGAGCGCAGCGCGGCCTCGGCCGCTGAAACAGAATCTCTTCTTCTTCTTGTTCTGGATGCTGGTGAGTGGGAGTGAGGGCAACAAGCGGCAGGAAAGTAAAGGGAGAAGAAACAGGCAGAGTTTACCCTTAGGGCTCATGAGGTAAGGACACTTAACTCATCGCATGCATTGCCATAGTCAACATGATTATTATTTTTTTTTTTCTTTTTCATATCAGCTCTATGCTTTGAAAACAAAATGGAATAAATCATCTCCTTTTCACAAATATAAATATATTTTATGTTTAGTATATACAATAATGATTTGCCATCATCAACAACATTAGTATTGAAGGGAGAGAGAGAGAGAAAAAGCATGTCAGTAAACTCTTGCTAATGGATACAGACACTGCAAAGACAGCCATGATTGATTGGCGTGCTCAAGCGCTCGCTCTGAAGACAAAAGCGGAGACAGTAGGAGTTTCATGGAGAAGGCTGGTGGTGTGGCTGCGCCGTGCCAAGCCGAGCAGCCGTCTACTAGTCCTGAGAGCTGCGGGTCACACTGTCCTCCTCCAGCTCCCACTCAAAGTTCTGGCCGGTCATTTGGTAGAACATCATGTTAAAGGGTTTGTAGAACTTGTGCAGCCGGCGAATCACGTCCGGGTCTATTTTGGGGTGAGTTCTCCCTTTGGACTTGCCGAGGCACCTGGGAGTGCTGCTGTCCTCGGGCTTCTTCAGACACGGAAATCCTTTAGTTTTGTTGAAGTAAAAGTGTTTGTCTGTGACGATCCGCTTGAGCCCCAAGAAGTCCTGCACTTTGGCCATCTCGCCGGCGGGGTCCACGATGAGCCTCTCCCCGCTGACGAAGTGCATCTGCGAAAGGGGGAAGTACTGCATCCAGCTCTCCAGGTGGAGCGCATATATTCCGATACGCAAAGCGCTCCACGAGGCGTCTATGAGCCCCAGCGTCCGGTTCTTAAAAGCCAGAACCTCAAAGGTGGGGATCTCGGGTTTCTTGGATAAAGTCTGCGTGTAGTCTGAAATGGCTCTGGTGACAGGATTACGCACCACGATAATAAGCTTGATGTCCCTGGCCATGGAGTGGATGCGCTTCGGGGCATGGTTAGTCACAAAGTAGCTGGGCGTCTTCTCCATGGTGATCTGCCCCTCCAGCGTCGAAGGCATCAGGTCTCTGGGAACACAAACAAGGAGAGAGGGGAGAGAGAAAAGGAAGAAGAAAAAAAAAACAGCGGCTTAGCTCGGTATTATCCTCAACACCTCCTCGCAGTGCACACCAAATACCCAAGGACGCGGTGCGAGCAAATCTGGTACATTTATTAAGCAGTGCATTACTTGAAATTACAAGTGAAAATAACTGTTATTATCACTGGACATTATGTTGCGAGGGAGAAACATACAGCTAATTACATCCACGGAGTAATGTGCGAGAGATAAAAGAAAGGAGATGAAACGGCAGGCAAGCAAGTATGCTCATTGCTTAATTGACTCCATCTGTGTTACTCCAGGAGCTGTTTTGGAACTTTAATAATGAGTTCGCTGCATATCATTAATACCGGGGCGCCTGGGGTATTGTTTTGTCATACATTTATTATGCATGCAAGGCTCACACTCTCTGTGGGCAGGCAGTTTTTATTTCTGAGGCACATGCACTTCCAACGCGACGCGGCGCGGGCAGCTCTTTTTCTTCCCCCCCTTTCGTCTGGTGTGTTTAAGGTTGGGGGGGGGGGGTTCATTTGAAGGCAGCGGTGATTAATTATGAGATTCAAGGTGATTATTTGTAGTACAATAGAAATGTCCCCCCCACCCCCCGAAATGCATCCCGATGAATAGCGGGGAAGCCATTTGCCACTGCCACGAATATTATGTTCGACTTTGGTGTGTGTGAGAGAGAATGAGTTGTGGGGATGTGACAGTGCAGAGGCAAGTATATCACAGGCGCACAGGAGCGAGGTCTTGTTTCTACGGTTGCTATTTTGGTATCAATAATAAAGCATAGCGTTCGCCTCCAGCAAATCCTTATCAAATGTTTACACTGACGTTCACTCCAATCCGTGCTGTTTCTTCTTTGTTTGTAGGCTATGTGATTCAGTGCTAAATTGGTACATTAAATCCTCGGTGAGACACGCCGTTTATTTAACTACTAACAAATACGAGCACAGCAGCCCCACAATACGAGGCAAGATCCAGGCGTGCACACTGTTTTTTTTTTTGTTTTGCCTTCCCCCCAAATTAAGCAATATTTACTTAGGAATTAATGTATAAACAGCCCGACTGAAAAAAAAATCCAGAATCATTCCAACCGGAGAGCGCAGAAAGATTCTCCATACGTTCTGGGATAAAAGCCATTTCCTCTTTCTTCTTGCTCCTTCCTGCAAGATTCTTTTTTTTTTTTCCATTAGGCCGCCCGGCACCCCCAAACCTACGGTTGTAACGATATAGTCACATCAATCATTTGCATCTTGGACATATTCTAAATTAACTGTTCTCCTGCAAAGAATCCAATTTACTCTGCAAAACATAAGAGCTGTTATGCACATATCGACCGGCCTCACACACACATGCACCCATGGATACTGGGCTGAAAAGTCTCACAAGTGGCCTGGTAATTGCATCTCAGTAACAGTATTGCCTTCCTGATGGGTAATTTCCCTCCGGATTATGTTTGTCTCTTGACAGTATAGAACTGTGGTTACTTCTGGGCCTGTAATGGGATATTAAACATTTCTTCAGATAGCACGGTGACGAGACAGAGTATTAGTTTTCATTATTTTCCATCACTTTTTCCCCCACTTCCTCCCTTACAGTAATGAATGGCTAAAGATTTTTTCCCCAACCTTTCAAGGACTTAGGCGCTGTCTGCCGTTCAACTCCAACGCCAAAGTGCGGGTAGGTGGTCTGAGGGTGCGGCGTCGCCACAGCTCAGATATACCACACACACACAAAAAATTCACCTTGAAGCAACCGTCGTCCTACTGTATATAGACACGAGCGCCGGCGTCTCCCCGGTAATGTGCTGTGCATCTTTGGAGCATGTCCAATCGACAGGACAGATGTGCAAGCGGCCAAGGTTACCTTTTTGAAGGTGTGCACATAACAGGCGATTGTCCTCGACGGGGCTCAACGCTAATCATCGCACATTTAATTATGAAACAATGAAAACTGCGCGAGCCAAATACTTTACTCCGTTGGCGCCCGCTCCGTTTTGATTGGGAATCAGTCATGGATCATGTAGCCTACGTCTGAAATGTCAGCGGGACGGCGAGGCGGGACGGAAATCAAAATGCTGATAAACAAGCTAATTTCTCTGTGCATGGCAAATGACTCCTCTGGCCTTGCAATCTAGTGGAACCGGAGTAAACAAGAGCAAACTGTTAACTCTCGCTTTTTTTTTCTTTCTGTCTTTCTTCCTCTCTCTCTCCGCATCAGCTGCACAGCTCAGCGCGGGTCATTCAGGTGGGTAGGTAAATAAAATCCATAGCGCTAAAGAGGCCCTGCCAACCATCTGCTGTTTACTTCCTCACATCCGAGGACACGCCGCGCAACGTTCACTTATTCTCTCGCTTCTCAGCCACCATGTCCACAAAGGGGAAAGGCAGGGGCGCGCCTCGCAACCCGGAGCGTGGAGCAACTCCGAGCGATTCCGGAGCTACGAGAGTAAAACTTCCAGCGCGCCTACAGGAGTGTTACCTTTGCTCCAGCGAGAGTGTAAATAATACAGACGGATTAATAGCAGCTCGAGCAGAATGTGACTCTGTGATACTTCACTGAACAGAAAAGTAGTTGAGGCCCATTAAGCGTCCCCCGGAAAAAAAAACAAAAAAACCCAAACGTCTCATTACTGTTCTGTTATTCGGAAAAATGCTGACAAGATCCCCTCGCGAGCCGAGTCGTTCGGTGTCGCTTAAAAACATTATCAAAGTGAGACAAAATAAATAACAGAGCAGAAAATCAGCGTCTCAAGAACCACATTTCTCCGGTTTTATTGAGGTCGTGTTCTGTAACTTAGGGAGGGAGAATCCATTTCACGCCCACTCCACGTCCAATTCAGCTCGTCCGGACGCCTCATCGTTCAGAACGCGCGGTTCTACAGAATCACATCAGAAGCGTTGTGTTGTTAAGACGCTAAAGTAATCTTCGCAGATAATCACAACTCTTCATGCCTAAACGCCCGCCGCGGAAGCGCTCTGGAACATGCCCAAGCGTTTCATTACGTTCTGTCAAATTAGCGCACGGGGAATATTTTGAGGCGTGATGAGGTGAGGGATCGCGCTCATTTACATTCCCAGACACTAATGGTTCCAAGCTGTTTTCTGGAGGAAAAAGAGCGCTTTCTCCAGAGAAGCTAAGTTCTTCTTAATAAAGTCTGGCAGAGGAATAAAAGCTCCCACACACACACACACACACACACGCTCTCATTTGGATTGATCACGGCCACCGCCGCGGAGTATCAATCCACCGAGCTTCCTCCATGTCATGTCAAATACAATCAATTATTCTAAAGGAGTCCACTCATAATAAGCTCCCGAGTCCTCGGAAAGCACATTCTGGAGACGGCGGCGGAGATGTGGGCGGACGAATGTAATCCTCAAAATAATACCTTAAAAAAGAATACTGAGGTAGAAATATAGAATAAAAAAAGAAAGTAATTTAAATGTCAATTTGTTTTTGTTTTTCTGTCATTATAGGCCACCGGACTAATCCCGTTAGGAACGTGTAGGAGGGAAAATTTTTATTAAATTCACAAGAATAAAATGTAATTTTATCTATCGGTGAACCGAGAATATGTTCAAATATCATACGTACCATATTGACATTTCTACTATATGTGCTATGTTCACATCGTCCGTGGGCCATCGTTGGGGTTGGAGCGGATGGCGGTAGCATTTAAGCTAGCCGAGACAGCCGCCAAGCCAGAGACCACTGTTCCAGACTGCGTTTCAACATTCACTTTGCCTAAAAAAGCGACCTGAAGTGTTTAAATCACATTTTCCATCTTACTCTATTACATGAGCTCCATGCGAGGTTTCACATTTAATGTAGTTTTTCTATCACGTTGTGTCAACGTGTGCTAATTGCTAAATCCAATGTGGAATTATGATGTTAAAGTTAAACATAATGTGTTATTCAAGTGTCTGTTACTCAGCTATAAATAATACAATTTGATGTCAACTCATGTTATTCTGTCTCCTGCGATACATCCAGTACTTTCTATCAGATTTATATTTTTTGGTTTCATATTTATGTATGTGAAACAAATAAACCTAAACATTTGGTTCTGACACTTTAACTCAACATGAAAGGAAAACGTCCTACCTCTGGGATACCTAAACTCACTGTTTTAGGCAAATTACTATTATTTTCCCATTAGCACGAAACCATCAGGACAGTTTCCAGCTGTATTTGTGGGGACGGAACCAGGTGATGCGAAAACACGATGTTTTCAGAACCATCCAAGTGGTTCCTGTACACCTAAATCAAACAAGAGCATGTGAACACAGCGGTGTCACAACAGTAAGATGAAAGTCGAACACAAATAAATGTAAAGCTCCAACATAAAGGTGTCAACATATTCATGGTTTGCCAATATTTATTCTGGAGATGTGGTTGTTGATTCATTTTAAGTATCAGGCGCTTTCCGGCCTCAACCGCCGGCGCGGGCGGACAATAGAAAGAATAAAACAAAAAAAGGGTAATTGTGCGGTGTTGTGACTCCCGAGTCCGACTGCAAATATCAATCAAGGGGTGTGAGCGACTATTCATCAACAACAGTCAGCCAGGACATTTGAAGTGAGAGATACTGCGGTCAGTGCGCGATGAATAATCCCATCATTACACCCTGAGTGACATGTTTGTGATTGCAGCAGCACATGGAACAAAACGCACCGGTTCACTGGGAAGTGGAAAAAAAAAGGAGAGAGAGAGAGAGAGAGAGATAAAAAAAAAGAAAAAAAAAAAGCCTTTGGTCAAATGAGTCATTCCTCACTCCTGCCCTCAACAAGTGGATGCGTACATGTTTGGCACACACGGAAAACAAGCCCACAGGCCACAGCGCAGGGTCTTAGCGGGGTCTGTTATGGAGTGGGAGGCATTGTTTTGTCACGGTTAAGGTGCAACTTTCAGGAGGAAAAACAAACACAGAGGATGCTGCCGTTCCCCGTGATCGGATCAGGCGCGGTAATGGTGGAGGGTTTTCTTTTTGTTTTTGTTTTTCCTCAACCCGGAGTCTGACCTCCACCGCCGAGCACGCGGAGCGCTCCGCTTTGATGCTCCGCGGGATCTAATTATGTAACACACACTTATTCTCAAATACGTTGTGATTTTTCGGGACTTTTTCTAATGTGTAATTCCACTAAAATGACTCTAACTACAGCGGTATGAATAAGTAGTAATAGTAGACCTTTAAAGGCGACGCCGCTGCGGCTGCACTCCCGTCCTCGTGATCTCACATTTATACGTCGCACCTGTAATGAAGCTCGAGCGGGAATTCGACCACAGAGGCCGCCTCACCCCGACACTTCTCGCTCAGCCTCCCTCCAATTAGTTTACTTCACATTCATCACACATTTATTCCCAAACCAGTCGGTCCATTTCTTTGCTTTCCCGTGGCTTCCTGCTGAATTATTTATCCGCCCATTTCCTCCAAAGTCCTCTAAACTAAATGGCAAAAAATGCTTTCCTGCTGCCAGTTTATTAGACGCACATACTGTACTTTTAGAGAGTCCTGTGTTTTCTATTCGCTGAGGTCACTGAAACACCCTTTTTCTGATGAAGTTCTGACGTTGCAAACATTAAACGGACATGGCTGATCAGCTGTTTCAGTTCCTAGTGGTGAAGAAGAAGAAGAAGAAGATACCGTAAGCTACCCTTCTGCAATAAATGCAGTGATGGTTTGTCCAAGTGGTGTTGCCGTACCTAACCGTCTAAAATGGCCAATCCAGTCAATGTAGCTCGGATCGGTTAGTAACAAGGTTTACTGACAGTTGGCACGTGTTCTCGTTCTGGGTCACGACTTCTATTTAGCCATGTGGATAGTGTATATCATCAACCCTTTGGCAAAACTCTGCTCGGCAGATTTCCTTGTTTGTCCGCTGAGGACGCTTTTTACTTACATGTCCTTTCCATCATATGTGCCTCTCACTGTTGTCCCTCTGCGCGCTACATCACTCTGCTCTCCACTCCTTCCGGTGTCTTGTACCTTTATCGATCGCCGACTTCACACCTCAGAGTCGTCACCACCGGCTCACACTAACCCACAGATCCGCCAGCGGTGAAATACAACATGTCTGAGCCCGATGCAGGGTTTTATTCCGCCCTGTCCATCAACAATGTCATTAATCTACGTTCTTGTTTTTGGTCTCTGCTGAGTGCATTTGGTTTCAGTGACAGGTAAAGCACGTCTGTTGAATGCATAAAGCACAACACGGTGAGACTAATTAAACGGCCTCCGCGCACTTTAAATAAGCCCCATTATTAGGTGCGGTTCTGCAGGACTGTGGGCTTCGACAGAATAGCTGAGGACAGAAGTGACAGCTGGTCCTGATCAAAACCTGATTCCCCCGCTCTCTTCCCGCGATTCCCCAGAAGACCGTCCCACTTCCAACAGTGGGCGAGCCAGGTACTTCTCTCTCCCACATCGCCAGACTGCAGCGCTGAGATCTGAAGCTGTGTTCAGATGCCCTTTGGACATAAAACATCATGAAATAAAGCGCGGCGATGAGGGGAAACTATGAGGATGTTTGGACTCCCGCATCATTAGTCCATAACAGTGCATATAAGCCGGGAAAATTAGTCTATTTTTAACTGGTTTAAAGTCCGGGGAGAATATGGAGGCATCTTATCTAAAATCAGAGACTAAAAAGGAGGATATTGCTTTTTTTTTCTTTTTTTTTTTTTCCAACTTCAGTGTCTCGTTTGAACTTTACCGGCTATAAAAAGGCTCCGATTTCTCTTCACAAACCTGGAAATAAATATATAGCACAAACCTTAAAAAACCAAAAATAAAAGTCTTACATAATGGCTCATCTGTGATTCAATAAAGCAACAGCAGTCCGCCGCTCCTCTCAAAGATGATTTCATTCTCTTATTGTTCTTTTTTCTTGTTTGTTTATTCGCCGTTTGGATGAGCTGATGAGAGCGCTTCAGGCCAAACTCGTTCAATTTGATCACAATTGCCCTCAATATTCCGCCACTGATGTTGCCACAACAAACACAAGCAGCAGTCGCGATGCGCCGGTCGCCGTCAGAAAAGCAGAAGCGCACGCATCATCGACGAGATGAGTGAGTGTCAGCTATTGACTCAGAACAGACACAGAAAGTACACACACGACACTCCGGTCGATCCCTGCGGAGCTAAATATCATGTCAGCTGTGTTTCAGGTAAAAGTGAGTCAAAGGTTCGACTTGAGTCCATGTTGAACAAAATGTGATTCTGCAGTCTGATCCGCTTTGAAGTCCAACAGCATTAGAAAATGTTATTTTCAAAATAAGAGCATTCCTGGCATCTGGCAAAAGTAGCTATTTGTGAATTAAATTGTCTTCATGTGAAATTTAGATTTTCACATTCGAGCTACAGACGTTCATCTGTGATTTTCTTCTTTTCACATGTGGACACAAAACATAACTGTTAAATCATGTGAACTTTGCTTCATCACATGTGAGTTCCACATTTTCACATGTAATTTGGCTACTTTCAAACTCGAATTTATATTTTAAGGTGGAACTAAAATAATGTCACATGTGAACCGCCTATTTTCACGAGAGATTGGCTCGTTTCACATGTGAGTGAAAACTCGTCTTGACATTTTCACACGCAATTGGCTTTTTTCAAATGTGAGCAAATTCTTTCAACATGTAAAAATGGAATAATAGTATAGAATATAGAGTAGCACAGAATTTTAAGAATGTGGAAATCAAACATGGAAATGTGCTTCTTCACAGATTAATTCCACATTTTCGCATGTGATTGCCAATTGTCACATTTGTCACGTGTGAATGAAATCACCACATGTAAAATCGCATCTCGGCATGTGAATAACACGTGTCCACATGTGATTGGTTGTCTTCGTGTATAGAATTCCCACAGGTGGAAAACACGATGTGAAAACACTCAGAATGTGCATTAGCTCAAAGTGAAGCACAAAAACTGCGAGCTGTAATTGGAAGTCACACCTGAATACGTCAGAGTCAGAGGCGAAAATTTACATCCTGGTAATGTTGCAGATCTGGCTCAGTTAAGCAGAACCAATTAACATGACAGTCTGAACATGATAGATTTCCTCGCCGGAGAAAAATGGCCGGCGCTTCAGGATCTCGCTGAAGTCGGTCACGGACGGAACTCGGCGCCGCCCGATCACAACATACGGACCAACTTCTTACACAAGTTCTCCTTCAGCGGTCATCCACGCTCGCTCGTCACACGACATATTCGTGATGATCGATAAATCACACAAAAGGTCACATGAGGTAGCTGAAGTCAGACAGCGTTTTTAAAATGATCAGATGTAATCTTCAAAACGAGGGCGTCTTTGTGGCATCCGGCATCTTTTTTTTTTTTGTTGATTCGCAAGGACACACTGAGCACCAGGCCTGCAGTGATAGAGCATCTGACAAGATGACAAGATTGAGGAGGATCAATTACTGTGTGGATAAACAAGAGGCTACAGAAGACATAAACTGTTTTCCATCGGAGCAAAGCCATATGGCTGAAACCATCATCAGACACAAATGGAATAAAACCGGTCATTAAAGACACCAAATTAAGCAGCATCTGTGTCTGATTTCATTCTCTGCAGCCGAGTGCAACAATTGTTTACTTTGAATGCGAGCCGATGCGATACCCGCTCCTTCCTCCGCGCGGCCTTCCGGGTATGTTGATTTTCCTGGACAGGAAAGCGTGCAGGAAAACGAAGCCGTCTGTCTTTTTTCTTATATCCGAGAGGTTATTTTCTGGCAGCACTATCAGTTAAACACCTGAACATGAACCTTTCCAGGAAATTACCTATCACAGTCACTTTTTTCCTCCGTTTTTCTTTTTTTTTTCTTCTTCTCCCAATTCATTACGAAGCTGTAGGTCAGCGTGACACCGCCGAGGAGGAGGCTGCACAAACTCCTTCAGTTGCACATACCCAGTAATACGGACAGAACCTTGATTCAGAGGATTTTCTCCCTCTGTGGAAAATTTAAGGTAACTCACAAAATGTCAGAATAAATATCATCAGGGCGAGAAATGATGGCGGGTAAATGTGCTTTCGCCATTTGTCGTATCGTAGAAAACTGGTAATGTGTGTCATAAAACTGTTGGGAAATGTCAGCGTCAGTCTGTCTGCACAGAGAACAGGAATGCTGCCGCTGCTGGGTCGACATATTTTATCAACCTTTAGCTGTTTGCACTTCATATCAAGGTATTTTGTTCCTTGAATAGATTTGTTAGCATACCAGCAATATTTGAAGCTGGTGATAATAGAAATATGTGCAAATGTAGCCGCGAGCTCCTGTAAGCACGCCATCCCTGTGAAATTCCCACTATATGTATATAAAAGAATACCAAAAAGCTGATAAATGGTCCACAGCCAGTTTTGGATACCACAAGATACTTTGGGGAAGTTTATTAGCAAAATGATGACGGGGAGTTCATATGCAGTTCATCCTCAGTTTCGCCGTTGACTCGAGTTTGTCTCAACGCTGCCGTCAGATCTAAATAAGCGTCGTGCAGCGCGTTGAAAAGAACAAACCTCCATCAAGGCAAGACACGGCTCCACACAAGGCAAGCCGCGCTCCTTAAACTGCACGCTGAAGTTGAAAATCAGCGCAAATCATTCGCTAATGTGCTGTTTTTCATTCCAGTGCAGGACGATTGTCGTGGAAGCACACATGGCTGGCTCACAAAAGGCCGGCCTCTTTAGTCTGAGAATCAAAGCCAAGACGTTCCAAAGAGATTTATCACGTTTAACAAAACGAACGAGTCGAATTTATCATGAAAAAGATAAACAGAAAATGGAGAGGGTTTTTTTTGCTGCGTTTTGCTCTCGATCACAGGCAATTTCCAAGCTCAGCGGGAGTTTCACAGGGATAAATGGTGCGTGTCTCCTTCTTTTGTGTAATGAATTAAAATCGGAAAGGAAATGAAGATGACAAAGAATAAGTCTGGATTCACACTAATATGGAATATATTATTATTCAACAGAGTCTGTCTGAATGCAGTCTTTGTTTAAAATGTCCAGCGTCAACAGTGTTGAGATCTGTTTCCAGCACGAAACTCTCTTTATTCCTGGGGCGCCGACAGTGACACTCCCAAAGGGGGGCCAGGGGGGACCCTTGATACAACTGTTGGCCGCCCCACTTGCAAGCGTATTTATATACTGTTGATCAATAATGGGAATAAGATAAAAATTAGTAAATGTTTAGCCAGCCAGTCGCTTTTGTTTGCCGCCCTTTTGGTGGCCACCCCGAGATTTTCAGCGGCCACCGAAGAAAAGATTCTGGCTGCGCCCCTGGACGGTGACAAAGGTCCGGTCTGTGTGGATCAGATGCAGCGGACTCTGCGACTGTGTTTGTGTCACACACTCATTCCCTACTCCCTAGTCACTACACAGGGAGTCCAACAAAGTGGACTATATCTGGAGCTTATCAGCAGAGAGAAAAAAAAAGCACTTTCGGACACGACTCAGACGCCACTTTTCTCTCAGCGCAGTGACCTGATGGTGGATATTGTGTAAAAACAGTGACCATCGGTTGAACATTGCTTTTCGCGATGCATTGTGGGATACTTTGAGTCCACTATATAGGGTACAGTAATTCCCACTAGACATCTGGGCAGCACTACAAAATGGTGTACTCGCTAAGTAGTGCACTATACAGGGAGTAGTGCGTGATTTTGGACGCAGCCTGTGTGAAGAACTTCTCTGTCGAAGAAACACAACTAAAATAGAACGTGTCGCGTGTCTCACCACGTTGCTGTGCATCCATTAACATAATTAACGCGACGGGCTCGGATCCGCGGCGTCTCTTCTCGCTCTTCTCTAATTCCAAAAGTGTTCTTTTTCTGTTATCCTTATTTTTTAAATTGAATTTGCTAAATTGAATCATTGGGCCGATTTAATGAAGAACAGTAGCGAGGTAATAACTGAATGAAAATGTAATTGAATCGAAGCCCTTCTGATTGTCCGCCGCGGTATCGCCTCGATCACCGGGAGCGCCACAAAACGCCTCGTGACTCCTGTTTGACCCCCTCGTTGTAATGGCCGACGAAGGAAAATCGGCGGAAACGCGCATTGATCCTGCCGTTTAAAAAAATGCTAGATGTTTGCTCGGCTGTTTTGCGGTCGCATCTGGTCAGCAGCTCGATGTGACGGGCGGAGATGACTTTCTTCGTGTTGTCTGTTCCGCTGGGCGATCCCAGACGATCCGCCGTCACATTTATGATCCCATGCTGCCTCTGGAAACAGCATACTGCACGTTGGAACACGGTGTGATGTTAGGGTACAGCATGTTGAAACTGTTGTTCCTGCTAATATCCTCCCTGAGCACCAGGTGCGTGTTAATCCTTTTAAATATTATCGGAGCTCCAGGTTATTTAAATATAGCTCTAGACGACGAGGAATATGTATGCTCGCGAATGTGTTTGGTCTTTGCATTTGGAAAACCTCCAAGACAGACAAAAAGAGGAAACGGGAGGGGTGGGATACACCTAGTACATATTGTATGAGGGATTTATTCTTTATCCAAAAGATCTCTCACGTACGGTTAGTATACATGTGCGGTGTGCTGCAAAGGCACCTTAAATACCAATCAAACTCCGTGGCACAAGTTGAATTCTTTTCAGCTGCTGTGGCAGGTCAGCTGGGCGGGTTGGCCTCAGCCCGGTGCTCACTGTGAAATATTAATGTGGTCTGTAGCCAAAGAGGAGGGGAAAGGGATGGAGATGGCTCCTCGGTAGAGATGAGGAAAAGCTGAAACGTGGTGAATCTGACAATCGGCGGGAACATAGATATAGATCTACGTCTAATTTTAGAATCCCCACAGGAGCTCCTCGGATTCAGGATCAGTTAATGTTTCTAAACACCGCGACGGATCGACTGATCATCCGGTTTATTTATTTTTTGTTGTGTTTTGTTAAATGGGTTTGACATGAAACTCATCTGAGACGACATTAAATATTCAAGCGTTTAAGCTTCAGACAGTGATGGGCCCCTTTCCCGAAGGTTTGAAAATAACAAGTCGGAGCTAAAATAGTTACTAAGCCGTCCTGATCGGATTGATGTTCACTTTGATTCCAAATTCATTCTCAAAATGAAGTATGTCACCCTCGGAAAAAAGAAAGCGGGACCTTCATACCTTCATCAGACACTCTTTGTTAATGTATTCCTTATAGAGTCTAATGGCGATAACACTTAATGTGTAATGGCACCGTAACTGAAAGAAGCCTCCATAAATCAGACGCCACAGGCAGACAGCACGGCCTCCACCTTTCACAAAACAACAGCAGCAAAAGTTTTGTTTCAAAAAGTGCAAAGAAATGAGAACGATACAGAGGATCCTGATTAACTCGTGCAGGATAACCCGGCGTTCCGAGTCCCCCTCGAAAAAAGTACATTGTGCCTCCGACAGCGCGATACTCATCTCGTTGCTTCCTCGATGTTGTTGTGCATTCATAATGCTGCGGGCCGCCCTGCAGCTATCTGCTGGAGAAGTGCTGCCGCCTGCGTGAGCCGCTCGTAAACTTTCTCTTTAATGTTTGCAGCTTGTAAATATGTGTTTGCAAAAGAGCCTTTTAGTAATAAATGAACTCTGAAAGAAAAAAGTTTGTTGACTCGTTGACTAATGTGAAGACGCTGATGAAAATACTTTACAGTAGACATTTTCATCTTGCGATAACTTCTGCCTTAATAGCATTAGGTGAAGATAAATGTAAGAAACACTTCTGTATTAAAATATCTGTTCACACCCTGAGAAATCTGTAACTTTAAACAAGGTAACTGTGTGTTTCATTTTGCTGTCTGTCACTATAACTTCCGGGGGAGAGTCGCCAATGTGATTAAGTGTAACATTAAAGCTGCTGCGAGTTCAAATAGTGTTCAATATCATATTCCAACAGTAATCTCTGTTACAGAGTGTTTGGTCAGTAGCACATGTCTCTTCTCCCCTTGCTTATTCGCAAAAGAGAAAACAAATTGTTCTGGCATCCCTGCACACTTTATCCAATCAAGGCAGAGAACTCCATAAAGTAACTGCAGAACGGACAGGAAGTGAGCTAAAACGTCAAAACAACGCTTACGGCAGCTTGAATAAATCTTCGAAACATCAACTTGCCCGTGAACATTTCTGCCCGAGTCAAAAAGAGGGATTTTCATCGGAAATGATGCACGTTTAACAATGAAGACAACTCCCATGATCCCACACTGCGTTCACTGTGTTTAAAGGTCCAGTTTGTAGGATTTATATGTACGTATCTGTGAGCAGAAACAGAATATAATACTAAAACTATGTTTGTTTGTCAGTGTAGAACCGCCAGTTACTACAAATCATTGTGTTTGTGTTACCTTTGGATGAGCGTTCAGTCCGCCGTGTTGCACCGCCATGTTGCTACGGTAGCCCAGGACATACAAACTAAACACGCAATGTTTTTTTATTGGCCACCAAAAGGAGAATGAGACTGCAAGGCTACTAAATCCTGCACACTGGACCTTTACATTGTTTTTAGTGATAAGATAAAAAAAGGGCCGGGAGACTTTAAGCCAGGCTGCGCTTTGACAATGACTACACCACACAGCGAGGCACACTCACACTGTCATTTGCAAGAAAGAAAGAAAGAAAAAGAAAAACAATTGATTTTCCGGGTAATCTCCTTTTCAACTCATTTCCATCATTGACAACACCACTTATGAACCGTTAAAACCTTTAACCTCGCCTCGGCCCGTTGTACCTGCTCATTGATTGTGCCGAGGAAGCTGCTGAGAATCACTACGTATTATTATTAACAATACACCCTTGAATCCTCAGTGTAGGTGAGAACGCTGAGGTTTAAACACACACACACACACACACACACACACACACACACACACTCACTCCGGTATCTAAGAGCTGAGGGACAATTCACTTTAGCATCAGCGTGTTTCATCAGAACAGCTGGAGGAGTCCACAGGGAGCGCTAATTTAAAGCGCAGCCACAAAGTGAACAGTTGGAAATAAATTACGAGGGAAAAAAAAATATATATATTTATAAACACGAATTTATGGCAATTTAAAAGGATGTGTGAACAAAATGACTGAGCCGCTAAATATCAATTAAGTGAAAGAGATTCTTCATGCCAGAGGTGCCACAGCCACAAAAAAAGTACGGGCTGAAATGTTGACAAAGCCGACGTTGTGACGCTTTGATTCCCCGCAGAACAGAAGAAAAACAGTAAAAAAAAAAGCACATCCGAGATAATAACTTTTATGATAAATTAAACGTTGCAAATAAATGAGAAATGACTGTCGAAGTCTTTCACAAAAGACGATTTAGACGTCTCTTTTTTTGTGGAAACAGCAGCACATCTCCAATTATGTAACTTGTCAAAACTGTGTCTCATATCCCGGGAAACGTTTTAACGTGCATCATTTTATTTCCCTGTGATCTATATTTTGCGCCGGGCTTTAAAAAAGAAAAAAAAAGGGAGGCACAGATGTGTGTTGATGTGTGTACTGTAACATCTGGATGCATCGAAATAGGCTGCAAAGAATGTTATAATCATGCAGACAAGGCCTAAGCTGCTCCATTACGGGCTAAGCTGACCTATCAGTGGGGCTTTTGCTAATCCAAATTGTGCTTTAGCTGGCAGAGATTGCTCAATTCAGACAGTCTGCTGGGAAAGAGAGAGAGAGAGAGAGAAAAAAAAATGGCTCACCTGCCATGTGAGCGGGTATCATTTATAAGATGTTTATCGGCCCGGTGTCATATGTGCGGAAAAGCCGAGCTATTTTTACATTCAGAAGAAGCTCACATTCATGCTGGATATTTCTATTTGCTTACCATATAAATGCCAGATATGACCAGTTCGGAGTGCCTTAAGCGCGCTTTTATTTGACGCGGGGGCTTAATAGCCTCGGCTGCCACGCTCGCATCACGCTCAGACGCGCTGAGTGACAGTTATATTTACGACTGCAGACAGCGGCATGCAGGGGAAAGCTTCTTTCACGAAGAGTTACACGGAAGCACGTATGAATCTTTCTCTTCTAGGGTGGTTGTGTTTTTTTGGGATGGAGAATGCTCACACAAAGTTTGGCATCCTGTTTAATTCTTGTTTGTGTTTTTAAATGTGACTTCTGCACAGAGGTCAGCCACCGGGCTCGCTGGTTTTTTTTTTTTTTTCCAAAGCTGGTGCGACGGCAGCTAATATCAGCAGCTCACAGTTGGCTCGGCGGATCCACTGTGTAAGCCAGGCCGACATGACACTGGGGAAATTAATTTGCTACAGTCGTATTATGGTTGGTTATTTAATCACTGTTAGATTTAATCTAACACCTCAATCTCGACGGGTTGCTCGTCCCTTTCAGAGCTTCGTACCTGCAAAAGACTGAAGGGATTGAAGGCAGAGTCCAGTGGAGAGGAGGACCTCGCCGTGCAGCATGAGGGCAACCAATCGCATCAAAGGTCTTTTTTTGCCATTTAAAAATCATCAGGATCGAAGAAGTTTCGTCTTTAACTCACAATATCAGGCGAGCACCAGAAAGCCTCTGCAGGACCTCCAAGCTGTTTTTATTTAAGGCCGTTCCGCATTATTCCTGCTGGTTCCAGCCCCAAAACCAGCAGGGAGATATTCTTTATCGTGGAGAACACGGACAGACAAGCACCTCGGCTGTGAAATGGCCTGTTGCAAGTCATTGAACATCTCGCTGGTTTTCAATACTCAAGATGGGAGATATGAGGATGTAATCCTTGAATGGATCTCGGTATAGCCCTCAGCCGTTTGAGCAGCTTGTTTGAGGACTTCCAGTAAACCCCTGTACACACCCTTAATCTCCCCGGCAGAGGTAGTTTGACACAGTGAGTGAATCTGCCATAAACACGCATCGCAAATGCAGGATAATGTTTTAGAGATAACTTGTGTAATCCAGGGCTGCCACAGGCTGAGCTTAAAGAGAAATGTGTCAAATGTTTATAGATAGAATAAAACCAAATATTAAACCTTAATCTCCCGAAGGCTTTTTTCCTATTGTTGTCCTCACATGTTCTGCTCTATTCTGAGCGTATAGGGAACATCAGTTACAGTTCAATTACATAGCGATGATGTAAGTAACCTAAATAAAGCGTTTTTTTTTCTTTTTAAACCAAATCATGGTTTTTGGGAATATTCCAGTTTAAATCAGCACACGAGACAAAATACTTCTTTGAGTGAATGTCAACGATTAAAGAAAATCCAGGGACTAAAACACAAATGTGAATAATGTGAAGTCATCTACATCCAAATGGCTTCTCGAGTCATTTCAGGGGATGACTGAGTGCCTTCGTGTCACACACCAATTTGCAATTAATTTAGAAGACAAGGGTGTTAAAGAAAGAAGAGAAAAAAGAAAAAAGATGTCTGCTGGCCTAAACATAAACAGGAGTTAGTCTGTCGGGAGATGTGCAGCCACTTTCAATATCCTCCGATGTTGTTTTTACTTCATAAGTGGAAAACAATGTCCGTTATTTAAATGTTTAATGTGCATTTCTGGGATCCGGCATTCATAATAACACGCTTTTATGAGTGTGAGGCTTGATGCTTTGGTATTCCGCATGGGCCATTTGGGAGAGAGACAAAATAAAGCAAATGATTAACTCCTTAGCCGGAGCAGTCACACTCCATCGCTCCCACAAACTGCTGCTAGCGTCACGAGGTCACATTTTGTCTGACGGCGCAGTCGGAGAAAATGAGACTGAGGCGAACCCTGTGTGTCCTGTGATGTTGTGTCTGAATGATAGCCGGGAACAGACACAACACTGGTTCCAAATGACAACAGTGACTTTGTGCCACACGATGGCTCAGAAGTGACGCGGCGCAACACTTCCGAGACGGTAAAAGTGAGGGCTGGACGGTAGATGGATATCCGTGGAGGTGTTGACTGTGCAGTAAAGTATATGCTAAATTATATTCTAATACTTGCCTGTCATTATAACCTCTTTACTGACTTATCAAACATATCATTGTGTTAATATTGTGTGAAAGTACCAATAATCATGCCATCACATCAATCACAAGGTATTTATTTAGACAAATTGTGACATCTGATTTTTGTCGACCAGTCCTGTTATATATGGGAATTAAAAAAAAAATAATAATGAAATATATATTGTATATAAAAGTATCACCCAGCAGTAAGCTCCCAGTCGGAGGCATTGGACAGCATCAAAGCAGACAGCACACATAAGAACTAACAGCTGAGGGCCGTACAGTATTTGGTGTGTGGCTCCAGCACCAGGGGACCCATTTGCTTTCGGGTAACATATGGTTGATGCTTTTGGAAGCCGCGCAGCCTGCAGCAGCAGCACCGCTCACACCTGAGGGAGGCCAGGATGTAGCCAGAGCCTCCAATCGTTGTACCTCAACCTGCTGCTCAACAATGCGACTGGACGCTCGCCGGTTTCCTCTGGTCGGAGGATGAAATGTAATTCTGAAGAAAGCCTCGTCGGACCGCTCGGGGCTTGTTCGCTTACAGGTGTTGCGGGTTCGACTTGCGAACGCGGCGTCACTCCCCATCAGACGGGCTCGGCGAGCTTGGCTGTTTATTTTGCCCACGTCGCTGCCAAAGAAAACTTGCTGACTGGATAATGCACTAAGAGACACGCTGCGTGCCACACTACCCCCGCGCACATACTTGTCAACCGAATAGATTCATACGGTAACACTTCATTATACACGTCCGCACAATTCATGGTGAGTTGGTGGCAACTACCAAGTAGCGTTTTAGAGAATCTCAATGAAAAACAGCTGGTCATTTCTTCAGGGCATTGTCAGGAAACATCCAACAACTTTGTGTTTAAATTCTGCACATTTCAGATTCATTTCCGTCTAACTTCCCCTCAGCAGGCCGCTGAACTGCAGAGTAGCTGCAGCCTATTTTCCCGTCAAGTCTCTGACCTGACCTGAACTCCTGCAGGTCGTCAAATTCAGTCTTATTTTATTATTATTTTATTTTTTTTTACCATTTACATTCTCACCAATTTCTTTTCCAGCAGGTCAGAGCGACTTTGAACAATTTTTCTTAAACTTTCTTTACTCGATTCTTTATTATATAAAAAACCACGAGAGCGAGATTGATCCAAAGTCGGGCTGACCTGCTGGAATAGAAAATTGGTGGAATGTACTTCAATTTCCTGACCGACAGACAATAGCTGGAGATTAAAAATGAGATGGTCAGCAGACGTTAAGCCTGTTGGAAATTTGCATTAAAGAAGTTAGCCACTTATTTCCTACTTGGAACAGTAGATTGTTATTATTATTAAATCATGTTGGGGTCATTTCTGTGGTAATTGCGGGAGGAGCTGTACACTTCTATCATCCATATTTGCATTGCAACGTGTGGACTACACTTACGTTGTCCTCGCACCATGTTTGCAATCATCTCTAGTGTCAAAAATGTAAATTAGCTGGATTCCTTCTGCGCGTCTGCTGCCGAACACACTCGTGTGCGTCGACTGTACACGTGAGCTTCTTTTCTTTTAGCCAGAGGCGGATGTCTCTGATTACATTTTCCGATTGATCTCTACGTCTCCTTGATTAAAAAAAAAACAAAAAAAAACCCTGCTAAATTATGAAGCTGAATATTAACTTCATTAGTGACAGGTGTGCGTTGGATGTTTTTGTTTTTGTTTTTTTTTACGGGATGCAAACATATTGCTGACCGCAAAAATCCCTTATCAATAAACCAGCGCTCGGCTCAGGTACACTCCCAGCACATAAATGAGTTAAAGCAAATTATCCATACGGGGCTGAGTAGCATGCTTTAATTACTTGTGAAACCTGCTCTGCTATCTCGAGCTGTCTGCAATTTCACATCAGTATTCAATTAGGCGCCGTGATCAGATGATTTGGCAGGACGAAACTGCATTGCGGCTTTTTTTGGTGCTGTAACGCGAGAGATCCCTGCACCCGAGGTATATTACAAAGACAGCATCTTCCTCTAATGACCACGGTCGTTACGTGGATACTTGTCTGTCATTCTCAGAGTTTGCTGGTAGTCAGAGTGTTGTCTCTGCTAGTGTCCGAGGGCGGTGAGCTCTGTGTGACTGTGCATCATTAACCACTGCAGCTCTTCACTGATTCAGAGGAACAGTCTCTGTGCGTCCACCAGCGAAGCCGACGACTTCCTGAACCCTTCATGTCACGCTGCAGTGGATGCCGACCCGCCCCTTATATATGAGAGGAATGCCCCGGCCGCTTGAAGAATATGAATTTAATATCAATCCGCTCCTCTCGTAAATCCAATTGGACACCGGGGTGTGTTAAGTTATACAATAAATTAATTGCCTAATGACTCTTGCACATACAAGCAATATATCCTCGTGATAGCAGTTATAGAATAGAGGACTTCTGAAAAGGCTTACGCCTCAGCCGAGGGCTGACAAAAGGCGGCGAACAAGAGCTTGTTTTGCAGATGCGTCTCGTAATCTCGTTATGGTATTTCAGATATTGTTTTGCAACACAACGCGGCTGCGTGTTTTCGGCATTAAGGCCTTGTTTAGGGGATGGATGCGGGAAAAAGGAGGAAGCTCAGAAACAACTTTGCCAATCAGCTCATCCAGATAAACGTTTAAGGGAAACAGTGTGCCGAAACAGCAGAGGAATATCAAGCTGCCGTTTCACCTGAGTGTAAAGTGGTACTATTTTATCTCAGGAAACTGATAGGAAGGGAGTTGTTTTGATTTATGTTTGTAGCTCTCACCCTGTATCCAATTTTACATTTTTATATGCCAGATGATTTAAACAGTGTATGATGAATATACTTTTGGTCCGGGGTGTCTGCTCATTGTTTTGGCTACTTTGCTTCAAATTTGCTACCAGAAATTGTGACACCACAGCATATAACTGCATTTTGTTGTTATTAATATGTATATGGTTGATTTAACCCTAAATGTATGTCTTTAAAGAGGATGCTGTTCTGAGATCAGAGAGGAGGCCTCAGCACAAAGAAATATTAGAACGTCTAGAAGAAAGGCAATGGAAGAGCTACGATGACGTTGGAACCTGAAATGAAAGGTAGTGATATTGTCAGACATCAGGGCTTCACGTCAACTTCAAAATTCCCATGTTTTGGTGAAGCAGAACACCTTTGGGATGATCTGGAACACCAACTGTGAACATCAACATCATGCTCTGGTGGCAGCCCAGTCGCAGAAATGACATGTAAAATCTCCCATTCCTGCAAACTACAGATGTGTTCACTGGATGCAGTTGAGTACATATCAACATATCTAGATTACAGGCGCATGGGCTGGAACACCGGAGGAGAGAAATCACCGGGTATTTTGAACGCAATGTCGGGACACGTTCCAGCTGATGGCTGTGGCGTCCATGTGTCCACATACTTTTGGCCATGTATCATCAAAACAAGCAATACTTGGACTTATCCTCCGCCGTGCTCATCACGCCGCCATTATGCAGAGCGTGATGTGGTCGTTTCTTTTGTTCCGTTTTAGGCGGTTTGAATTCACGCCGCATTCCCTTTTTGCCAGTTCCTGCAGTTTCTCCGAGCAGATGTTGTCGTAATTAATATTACACACCACAGTCATCGCTCGCACAACAAGGATTTATACCTCGCGCTTTAAACTGGAGCCGCTTGAAAACCGTTGGCCTCTCCCACCACTTGTGTCTTAAAGAAATTATGAAGCCGAGAGCTGTTTGAAACGGGGATAATCTCAGATGAAGTGAAATGTGTACGGACTTATTAATGCCTTTAATGGACAGTTTTTTCATATCGGGGCACAGCAGTTAAAAGCCTGTCGGGAGGAATTTCCCCCTCCATTAATCCTCGGCTTAGTTGTTCACACGATCACGTTTCAAAATGTACCTTTTCAAGTCAACAGGCGGCGCTAGTCTTTACGAGCCCGACTAATGTCGCGTGCAAAACCTTCGGCGGTTTGCGTGATATTCACGTCACGTGTCCCAGAGTCTGTCCAGTTGTAACAAGCTCGGGAAGAGTTCTGCTGTCCGTCAGGACGGGAAGGGGTTTGTGAGCCAGGGGAATTTCAGGGCAATATTATGAAAAACAATATTATCACGAGGTCCACCTGATGATTGGCTCATTATAAATGGTCTGCACATTGACTTTTACCTCAGCAAGACAGAAGGCTATTAAAAGATGCTTTATTCTCCTTCTGGATATTCATTATTTCTCACAGCTGAGGACGCTGACATCTCAAACAAAAACCCTGATGTGACCAGCCACAGGCCTGTCAGAGGGAGCTGAGATAAGCCTCATATGTATGCAGTTTTTTTTCCCCCTCCTGTTAATATTTTGTTTACATGACCAAGAATGATGAGGTACCATCGCGATAACGACAGTTTTGCATAATTCTTTTACCCTCTGCATTTTTTAAAGCGGATCTGTGTCCAACCTGGGAGCAAAGAAGAGGAAACGATCGTCTCTGTGTAGCCGGCGCAGACATTTCTGGGACAGAGTGACGAAGTCTGGGGGAAAGACTTATATTATTGATAAAGATACGGTACAAGCCCCGTTTGGACAGCTCTGTATTCATGACGACTTAATGTGCAGCTTGTGACAAGCACAGCCAATCTCATGACCACATTGTCAGACGTTCCCAGTAAAGCCTGTAATTATTCATGTAGCTTCAGTGCTCAAAGCTGAGAAAGTGTTGGGTTGGACTTACTTCACTAACAGAGGAAGCTTGCTGGAAAGACGCTTGTTTTCTGTGTAACGCAGTTGGAAACCCGAGAGTCGTTTAAAGGGACGAGGCGTCGGCGTGCGGCGACTTCCGGTGTATGACGCCCTCTAATTGCTCCCGGCTAATTAAAATGTCAAACAAGTGTGTTTGCATACCTTAAAGGTTAATGGTGTTATCCTAGACTGTGCCTTTTAATGCCCCTGACATACCGGTAATCAAATCAGACACTTATTATGTTGATTTGATTAGTATTTAGCAACATAGCGCACCCATGATATTTCCCTGTTACTCTCAGAACAGATGTT
>CAEMYA010000126.1:5279775-5292760 GCA_903131615.1 Diplodus sargus
CAAATATTAAGGGGCTATTACATATACGCTGCATATTTACTGATGGAACATTCAGATACGTTGAGTACGATTAAAATAAATGAGCTCAAAAAGAGTGAATCTAAATAAAGAGGCAGACTAATTGCCATAATAGCCCCTTTCTCTGCATGCAGTTCGCTTAATTACAATTTCATCCCGACAGATACAGTGGAAGACAACATAATGTTCGGTATCTGTACCATTAAAGCCGCCAGTATCATATGGTCTAATACAAACACAGCTGACCATTAACAGCTCGCCTTATTCCAAAGCTTGTCAACCTCTCCATTGTGACACAGCACTTGCTGCTACAATGCTAATTGTAGCATATTCACAGTCATATTTGAAACAATGCCTCCACCATTTTACATGTAAACAAAAGCATGATACAGCATCCTCTACAGCTGATGATCCCTGCAGAAGCACATCTCCTTTGAGATTATGCTAGATTATGAGTGAACAATCATTGTTTGCTTGTGAGGTTTAGCAAATGATCAGTTGGATTATTGAACGTAGCCTTAAAGGTCATCTGTGCCAGCTGCTTATTACAGCCCGTATTTACATGTACTACTCAGTTGAGACTTCTTGTGACCATGACGTAATGGTGGGCGCAAAAACAAGGAAGTCAGCTGATGCAGTATAAAGAGCAAAATCCATGATGGGATGAGGTCAGGGCAAATGTGGATGGGTCCAAAACAGAACTTTGACCCAGGAGACTACTTGAAGGCACCATGTGACACCAAAAGTCAACACTGACTTGATTTAACCTACATACATAACTTATTTAATGACTATGTAGTTTTGGTCTCTAAACCTTACCAAACTCTCTTGGATTGATACAAAAAAAGATACAGATACTTAGGCAGCAGTTAATACACCTTGGCGGACTGCCCAAGTAAGATATATGTGTGGGAAACACCACGTATCACAATGTTAACAATGTGACAACGAGGGTCCGGTGTGCCTGTTGCTGGTACTCCTCGATATTCATATATGTCATGTTGGTAGTATTAACAAACTGAATATTCTGATCCTCCCTTAACCCATCGGACTGTCTTAACAAACTTCAATCCATCACTTCACACGAGGCACTCCGTTCCTCCATCAAAGTTTGATGTTTCCAGGCCTCTGGATCTCTTCCACTCGCAGCGAGAGTGGTTTGTGATGTTTTGACGATATGACACTCTCTCTCGCCCGTGTTTTCAAATGCGTGTTTCTTGGCCCCAGACTAGCCTCCACCTCCGCTGCGAGCTGAGTGACGGAGGGTCGCGTCTGGCTGTCATCCGGCCTGACCAGAAACACGCGGCTTCGGGCTACGAACGCGCTCCTCCGCGCCCGAAATCTGCCTACGACACTGACACTCTGTCTCAGCCGGAATGAGCCGTGTTCAGACCCTGAGAGCCAATGTTACAGTCTGTAACAGAAGAAAAAAAGTTTCAGGATGCTCTGAATACCTGTCAAGACACATCATTGTTGTTCCTTTTGGCAATTTTAACTTAAGCAGCAACACAAGAGACACAATGGAGGCTCACACAGCCCAGCGAGGACCCCTCTGCCCCACAGCTGACAGACTCATCAGCTGGTTGTTTGGTGGATTTTGTCATGCAGGAGCAGCAATCATCCTCCAGCCAATATATTGATATCTCCATGGTGAAGTATTATCCCCAACATCCTACAATGACGCCAATTCTATTATAATGAAATTTAAATTGAACCGTCTTCCATTGGACTTCATTGTAAGTACAAGAAATGATTTTTGTTTCAGTGTGACCGAGCCACTGTTTGCCAAGTGCATGTTAACATTAATCAAATTGTTCTAGTGACCTCTGAATTTGAATTCGACACATCTTTTGCCAGGGCACTCACCACACCGTTTTTTTATTTTTTGGCAACAAAGTAGAGCCGAGTTAGCCGTCGCTGTTTTGTTTCAATTACCATAAGCTGTCCTAAATATGCTGAACACTGGTCTTCTTCAATACCACCCCAGGGGCAATGCCTTAGAGAGCAAAATAATTAACAGCTGTGCTGACACTTAAATCCGGGGCGTTTTACTGTTTTCATTATGTGTGTCAGAATCGTTTAGCTGTGTCATCTCCGCAGAGAACAAACAGGAAATTGTCGAGCCAATTTGAAGTGGCGCGCGTCGGCTTCAGAGGGTTTGCACTTGATACCAACTGAGCTGAGCGATGACATCACAGCGTGATCGTATGGTCGGACATGGGCATAAAAGAAAATACCCTCGACACCCACGGGGACACGTGAGCTGACACGATGCAGTCGCTCTGTGGCAACATCTGCCACAAACAATCAGCCCAGATGGTTAAATTGTGCAACAACAGTTCAACAATTCAGGAAACGCGCTTATTATTTTTCTTGTGGAGAGGCAGATGAGAAGCTGTGATGAGAGTCTTATCAGTCCTTTCATCTAGATTTGGGCAATGAGTCAAATATTGCAACAACTGAAGACTAATAAAGTTCACAAAAGATAGCTGAAAACATAAAAGCTTATAAATCCTCTAGAAACAATTACAATCCTTTGCTGATGACACATACTGTGTTGTAGTTCAGCCTTTAACCTGAGTCGTATGTGATACGAAACCTTAAGTTTTAACTTAGCAATGTTTTTTTCTGCAAAACTAAAGCTAGCGTATTCTGGTCATGGTTTGAGCCCGATCGCCGTTCAGCACTCGTCTGGCTCTGAGGACGACCGGGAACCTGCCGTCAACTGATCTGAGAGGGCGCCCCGGCTCATAAGGAGTTAGTAATTCTTTAATGGTAATGTAAAGCATTGACTGTCATCATATAATCTAAAAATCTAACAAAAGAAAGCCAATACCAGGGAGGCCAGGATCTAGTTTTGTTGAACTGTTGATGACAGAAATGTGACTGAATGGAATAAAGCTCACACATCTCCTGCAGTCAGCTAAATATTCTATGACGGGGCTCCCGGGTCGCGGACGAAACCACCAAACCAATCAAGACTAATAACCAGACTGAGATGACTAAATCAACCGATTGCCTCTCGCAGATTCTTCTCTCGGAGGTGAAGCTCGCCGTGCCAAAAGCTAAAAATTGTACGAGTTTGCCTTTCTTCCTACACCTAGTTATTTCAGTCGATTGATGTCGCGAGTCTCATCGTCACTAGAACAATAGTCAGCAGAAACTGATTAGCAGCAGGATTTCTATAGGGAATAGCACTCCTTCACATAAAGAGAAGAAATAGCCTGACATTACTGTAGAATCACACATCCAAGAGTATTTTTAAACCTGTCAAAGCGTGGCGAGAAAGAAAAGATCAATGCTTTTGTCTCTTATATGTATGCTCTCGGCATATTGTCACTCTGCCTCTCTTGTACATCTGATTGCCACAGAGGAAATAAATCTGACTTCTCTGTCTTTATTTTCTCGAAGGTTACCCCCGCGTTTCCGCTCTCCCCTCCTGCGCGCGCCTGAACCACTTGTTGTACTTTCACCTTAGAATAAATCTCGTCTAAATGGCTGTCATTCCTCCACAGTAGAGCCGTTTCAAAGGTTACACAAAAGGAGAACGGCGAGGCTTTCACCCGCAAAGGCATGAGTGTTTTGATAGCTGTCTCCGATAGGACGGTCTCGTGAAGTCTTGTGAATAATAAAAAAAAAAAAAATACGAAGGAAATGTCAGTCAGAGCAGTTAAATGTCATCTAAAATACAGCGCGGATCGGGGCCTAAAACTTCATCGCAGCCAATTAAAGATAAATATGCCGCCGACTGATACAAGAGGCGTTAGGTTATCAGGTCACTTCCATTTCATAGCAATTAGGCTGCCGTAGAGTCAAAGTTCTTGTGAAGGCTGAGCTGCGCTGCACACCCCGGCACATGACATCAGTTAGCTCGAATCAAATTCGCTGACCTTTCCTGCCTCAAAGATCGCTGAGTCTTCTGTACAGCGCTTCCTACGGTCGCAGCGTGCTCGTATCACGGCGAGGGCAGCTCCTTTGACCTCTGGGGCCACTTTTTTTTGGTTTTTTTACCCGCTGCTTGTTGATGCACACAACACATGACCTTTATAATGTAGAAAAAATAAAGAAACACCTTCAATGACCTTTTTGAGAGTTCTGCCATTGCCGATAAAATTAGCCCGCGGTTCCAATTATTTGGCCGCCTTTGTCTTCGAGCGCACAAGTCAACCGCAAGAAAAACAAACAGTTTAAGGCCATAAGAGTGTAACATAATATTAATTGAGTCAATTACTGCATCAGAACAGCAGCATCATTAGCACAGTGGCTGATTCACTGACCTCTTAATACACTGTTTCTCTGACTTTAGCACAAATAGGATGTGTCGTCGTCAAAGATCAACATGCAAAGCCGGGCAGGTCGTCCTGTTTCACCGCGCGCTGGTTCAATCCTCTGCGCTACATTAACCTTTGCTCGGGTTAAAAATGCAACGCTAACGTCGCTGAAACAGACACAGCAACGGTGACTGGCCTTTTGCAACATGTGCCGTCTTGTTCCTCTGCTGCGCCGTTCTGGAATAATGAGCGCCACAGATGTGATCACATTTAGACTTCTGTGACATTATCACATTAGTGGCAGAGAGTCTTTGCTAATTTCATCAGGAGGGACTAATTGGGAGAAGCCTTATTGAATAAAACCATTTGAAGCTCGGGCATCGGCGGCGCTCGAAGCTTTTTCGGGGGACACGAGCGAAAAAAGCAGCGGCCGGAGCGACGGCGACAAACAGCTGATGGAAATAAAATAATCGGTTAGTCATTCATTCCCCCGGCGGCGGTGGTGAGAGCAGCCGAACTGGCTGGATGCTGCCTCGATGAGATTGAAACTGATTTGATAATGAGTAGCAAAAGCACGGTAAGAGGCGTTAAAGAAGAAAACCTTGATTGATTGCGCGGGAGGGGATGTGTATTTAAATGAAGTGTTCTTATTGATCAGACTCATTTGACAGTTCTGCTGAAATGCACTAACATGCTGCACCCGTGCCTGATTGCTTTGCTTTCTTAGCATTATTGTTGTAAATTATAAATGCGAGGGGGGAAACGCCTGAATATTTTGCACGTGACGGTGTTTGTATTGACTCCAGATCCCCCCAGAGGCTGTTTTGTCATAAACCCTGTGCAATATCAGGGTTTATGTAGTGTGGTAGCGACGACTAAACAAACAATGCAACATTAATCTCCAGCCTGTAGCGTTCGGCGCAGCAGATACTGAATTATTGATGCCTTTTTTGTTAGTGTTGCGGGGCAGTCAAACCACTCTGCCTGGAGTTGAACAGGTTAATCACTCAGCCATGATGAAGATTTTCAAAGAGTCATGCAACAAAAAAAACAAAACAAAAACAAACCCTGAGTTTGGATGATCTGACGCTATACATACTGCACACCAGCCAGGATGGAGGGAAAAAAAGAAAGAAACAATATCATTAAATATGGATGTTTGTCTTGTCTGAGGAAAAACAGCGCATTTGACCAAGTAATGGATTGTTCACATAGCAACCGAGACACAAAGACACAGGCTATTCAAGCAAAACAATCGGGCCCTTTGAGAGGATATGATCGCCGTAAAAACAACAAATATCTTAAACATTGCGGGTCGAGCAGTGGGAGGACACGCGCTCACGTGGGTTTTGGTCTCGTCTCGTCTACAGCTGTTTGAACTCGTGATGAAAACGGATTTCTTTGATGTCGTATTCTGACGTCCGATCCTCATCGAGTCCGCCGAAATCATCTTTTAAAGTTCTCGAGCTGCACTCCATTAGGCGCCTGAAGGGCCTCCTCCATTTCCCTCTCCTTCCACTAATTGGTGCGAGTGGGTAATCCGATGCACCGACGACACTAATGGACGCGAGGTTATTGATTTTTCAGTTACTGCGATGACAGCCAAAGGTGTGGACGTCCGCGGCAGATCTGCTGACTTGATTGAAAAGCAGAAACGACAACATATTGAATATGTGCCCTCTAATTAATCAGGTTTCCTTTGCGTGACTGTCACAACTGAGGCGTCCTTCAGTTCACTTAAGGCGAGCGCTTCAGAGTGTGAGACCAACAGGGTCAAAGGTCGGTCACCTCAATATAGATTTATCTGCCATCATTTACTGCCGCCATCGTTCTTGTTTATGAGCTGATTTGTCCTTCATGTTGCAAGTTTATGTATGTTTACAATTTAGCTGTCAAGATTATCCACACATATAGGATCCTATTATTCAACAGAAAGGGTTACGCTCTATGTAGGGATTGTTTCTGGAATATTGTCATACAAAAACAATAACAACCTCTGCCTGTCGGTGCCGTGGTTTTAGGTGACAGTTGAGTTATTTCCTGTTTTATTTTGTAATAAATACACTTCCTGTCTTCGTCTTTTTCCTGCCCTTTTTTCTGTTCACCTGTTCCACATTGGATAATTAGTCCTTGTGTATTCATGTCAGTGTTTTCCTTCACTCCTTCTCGGTTAGTCTGTGTTTCCTTATCTGTTCCCTGGTCCCGTTTTGTTCCTCATGCTTTTTCCTGAATTTCAGCTGCGTGTGTTCTTTATATTATCCTGCACGTTTATGTTGTTGTCTGTTGTTTTTTGGACTTCTGCTTGCTTTGTTGTCATGCATTTGGGTCTTTTTTGACTGAACAATCAGCTGCAAAAACAAGCACTGGACGTAACTTTTACAGTCGAAGTCGCCTCACAGGATCACATTGCAGCCAATTCCACCACGTCCCAGCTGCCAGCTGCGGCGACGTCCCGGACTGATTTTAAAACAGTGTAATAACAAGTAATTATAGGGCTCAGGTTTATTTTCATGAGCAATAATGGAGGTTTTAAGCGATATTTCTCCTCAGGTATAAAACCAGAAGATGCAACCTCTGTTCGGTTTTACTTCAAGTCTCCGTCTGGAGTGTGTAAAGCCTCAAAGCTCTATTCGCTTCCCCTTGTCCATCATCTATGTGTCCAAAGCACTTTCAAACTCTTATCCCGCCATCTGGGGACAGAGATAATAAATGGCGTAGCGAAATGAAAAAGTGCACATGATAATGGCGGCTGTGATAAAAGTGCACGAGAAGGCGGTGACACGTCTACTGACAAGGGTGACCGTGTTATAAAAAAAAAAGGCAGCAGTACATATCCGATGTGTATATATAAGCCTGTTCCAGTCTCATATCCACAAAGACCGGTGGGAGGGGAAGTTTGCACCTGCACGGCGTGGTTACCGTGGTAACAATAAGAAAAGGATCATACCAGGGCCATCTGTTTATTGAAGAAGAGAAGAAAAACATAAAGAGAAGGAAAGAAACCAAACAGAATTAAATATACCTGCATGTGTTTCTATGGCTGTGGATGTAAGGCCAAAACTGATTTCAAAATAAAAGTAGCTAAAAATAAAAACTTAAATAACAAATAATTTATGTATTTGATGCTCTATTAATTTTGCATCTGGCGCCCTCATTATAAAGTAGATGTAGAGAGATTATGATTATGAATACATATTAATTCATATTAAGTACACATATACGAGGCTGAACCAGATCTTTCAGTCAGCTCTTTGTCTCATGAGACTGTCAGCTGAGGCCGACCTTCATATGGAGATACAGTGTATGAAATGCCCTCCAATGGGATCGCAA
This sequence comes from Diplodus sargus, assembly GCA_903131615.1. NCBI lineage: Eukaryota > Metazoa > Chordata > Actinopteri > Spariformes > Sparidae > Diplodus > Diplodus sargus. The sequence continues at coordinate 5,287,395 of CAEMYA010000126.1, forward strand.
GATGGTGTTAAAACATGACCCCAAACAGTAAAAAGTGCTCTCCCTCGAGCCAGCTCTCACAGAAACTTCCTATCATCCCTTTACTGCTTCATGTGACAACTGTTCAATGGTTTCCTTTTCTCAGTTTGGAGCGTCAACACAGAACAAATGCAAATCAGAGAGGAAAAAACAGTGATTTAATCACTGATACACATATGCAACAAATTAGCCCGGTGAAATGAGAGAATATTACAGCTGTTTTGGGAACAGAACTGCTGTTTCATACGCCGTAATAAAGATGGCAGTAATGACCCACCGCACCTGAGCAACAGCAGACAGTAATAATTCACAAAACCATTAGATTCAGGGAGGAAACGATCGCTCTTCTCTTGGTTATCCAAGTCAACGGACCTCTGGAACTCTAGTTTGATACACACGATACTTCAAACTTCTCTAAAAAAAACACAACACAGTTATTTTTTTTTTGTTAATAAGAAGCTCTGATCAATATGATGAATCGTTTATGTTGATGGGAGCACAAACAAAGAACGTCCATTGATCGGACTCACGCCACATATCATAGCGTTTACGCCCGGGGCTAATTTGCAGCGACTGTCCCGACATTGCCCTTAATTGCTAACTGCTGCTCAAATGCTAACACTATGAATTTTTCAGCAGCCGTTAATGAGCATCAGCATAGAGAAGGCACTTAATGGATCAGTGCTGAATTATAAACCTTCATGAGTTTATGTACGAGTGTGAGCCGTGACGGGTACAAAGTACATCGACTATTATATAGAATGTATTTACATTTTCTCAGGGAGGGCTTTTATTGTGACAGCCAAAGAGGGAAACACTATCATTTTGAATTATCATGGAATTATTATGAAAGTTACCTTGAATATGTCATGCAGCTGAGTCATGCAACGATGGCTGAACCCCTTCAAGGCCAAAATCACTGCTTGCTGTGAGTGTGTTATGTATTATTTTTTTGTCCACACAGACATTACAAACTCTGACTCTCCCCGTCTGCTCCGCAGCACGGTTTGTTTGACAGTTACTTGTTACAGAACATGTTTTGCGGGAGAGATTAAGAGACATTCCAAAAAAATGGCCACAGCTTTGAAAAAAAAAAGGCTTGTAAATATCAATCATTACAAAATCTGGAAATTTTGGAGCAGCGCTGAGCTGTGCGCTCGCTGGTAATCCTTTAAAACCCAACAAACTCAGGGAGTTTTGGGAAACTAATGCCATGCCCGACCGCTCGGATGTGCCTATGCTGCTTTAGCACAGCAGTGTGGAGTGAGTCCAGCCAGTTTTTTGACATCTAAATCACAGTTTGTCAGCACACGTGTGGGGAGACAGTTATAATGTGCAGCTACGGCGGGCCTATCGAAAAATATTCTGCACGGGGGGTGGGATGCAATCGTTGGGGTTTGTGTCGCGCGAGCCGCCATTGTTTGATTTGAGAATGAAGCAGACAATAATCATTACTAAAATGAATGACGGCAAAAAAAAAGAAACAGACAAACTAATTGAGCGTGTTAAGTGTCCTCAAACCAAATGAGGTATGACTAAATGCATCCTCGGGAATATGAAGCTGCATTAGGTTTTTGGGAAAACAAAGAGTCACTGCATTCCTCACCAAACGCGGCGGCGGCGGCGTGCAGAGGCATATGGTTTCGTGCCAGGCACCCAAAATCCGCAATCAGCAGAAAACGTTCGTGCCAAACAACAACCCCATGATTTCTAAATGTGCTGTGACTGTGATGGAAATCCTAAATAAGCTGTGTGCTGTGTCGGCCTGTCTCTTCCATTAAACTGTGATGTGCTGTCTCTTGAGCTTCAAACCAGCGCTGAAGGCATCGAGACAGGAAGAACAGATGAAAATACTATCACTAATTCACGGCGCTGATGTCAAACATGCGAGATGAGCCCGAGATTTTTCTTTTTCCCTTTTCCTCCGGATTTCCATACTGCAAAATACTGGTCTCTTCATGTGTTCTATTAGTTTTACGTCTTGGTGACAATGAAAGACTGTAAAAATAGACGCGCTGATCAAAGGCACACGCGGGACCGGTGAGAAGAAAAAGAATTCATCAGCAGCGAGCGGCAGTCGGCGAAAAAAAGTGGGTCTTGCTGCTCACGTCTGTCTAAAAGCAAACTTGCAGGAGAGGCGCAGCTTCTCCTCTGAGAGCCAGGTGCTCAAAATCACCTGAGGTCAACCGACGCTCCTCCCACGCGGGCCTCCGCGCCCTCAGCAGCCGCTATCAATGTTTAAAAGCTTTATAAGCGAGGGAGAGTGAGAGGCAGCAGAGGGGTTTGTCATATAAAACTATAAAAGCAAGAGAAAAACTGTTAGAGGGAGAGGATCAAGGGGAAGAAAAAGGCTTGGGGAATAGTGAGGAGGTGGTCATTTTTGTTCACTTTTTCCACCTACAGAATGTATTCAAAAGCAGTTATTACTGAAACCATTGGCGTAAAATCCACGAAGGGGGGACACGACCCCGACATGGTGAAGCTAAAGGAGCAGAAGACATGAAAACCCAGAATATTCATATTTATAGTTTTTGAGGTAGTTACACAAACTCAAAAGCGTGTATTTTTCCCGTAACTGAATAAACAAGCGGTTCTCAGAGGACTGTTTGAAGCTAGAAGGTGGCAGGGTCCGCCACATATAAACAAAGTAGAACAGCATGAGATTGTGTTGTCGTTTAAGGTCACTTTGTCTATTCAGTTTATCCAGTCATGAAGACAAAACAAGTTTCTGTCTTAAGTTTGTTTGCGCATTGAAAAAAAAGTGAAGATCTTTTGATTAAAGATTCAAATTTCTTCCCCTTTAAAACAATAGATGTGTCTTTACTTCCCCCACTGAATACAAGAAAACAACTTTCACTGCACTGAATTACAGGTTACTCCTTATGATAGCTAGCGTTAGCCAACTAGCCACAGTGACATCAGCCAGCGTTTGTAACCTGTGGAAATGCAATCTGGTTTTCCTTCGCTGGCAGGCCGATGAACTGTTTGTTAGCAGGGTAACGGCACTCATTTTGGTCTCCAGAAGTTGATATTAGATTTCCGTCCCTGCCTGAAACCTCAGTTTGCGTCGGGCTGATCTAAGAAACCCAATTCATCACCTTATTTAAAAGAAAAATAGGACCCAAGCAGGACAAATTGATGGTGCGATCATTGTACCGAAACATCTATTTATCCCGACGGAGCGGAGCCTCTCGCCTGTACAGGTGATTTAATTAAACGCTGGCTTCATATGCAGCAGGTTTAAACGCTCCCCGAAGCTCTGAGAGCGACTCTTGTTATGTTTGGACGATGTGGCACTTTTTGAGCATGACGCTCGGCTCCATCGCTGGGCACAGTCACCAAGTAACACAGCACGGTGTTATGTGCGTGCTTCATACGGAGTCGCTTTTAGCAGAGCTGAGATCCAAAAAACCTGCGGCGTAAATTACAACCACCACAGCCGTCAGGTAGGAACTGGTTGGGTGAGAAAGCCATTACTGGAGATGCTACAATCCGTTACTAAGTGCCAGGGTATTCTTGGTGGTGAGCAGCATGCGTGTAAATAAGCGCCTCTGATTTGGGAAAGCAACGTGGAGACATGTGACGAGAGGGCTGCGACTCGCTCTTTTATTTATTTATCTTCTGACAGTGTGAATCACGGCTTCGCTTCCACAAATAGCGTTTGATACACTGAGAGGACCTGTTTACCTCTGATGTCCATTCCTCAGATGTAAGCGTCGGGGAAATACTCCACAATATTTTGTTGGGGCCTGAAGTCGGAATATCAAACGGTCGGAGCTGATGAACTTTCGTCCCGACGTGTGACATTACAGAACGCTCCCCAGACACGCTCGACACGGCGTCCAGCATCACTGAACACCGCGTCGAGTGTTGTTTGAAATTCTTCAAGGGCAGCCGCCCTCCTCGACCCTCCGTTTGACTTAAAGGGAGAGTCCGAGGGTTTTCCCTCCGCCCAAAAGCCGGGGTGAAGTGCCTCAATGTGAACCGCTTGCATAGAAGTCTTCTTTTAGCCCGGTGTCGACTAGATTGATTGGTTTCATTTCATTTCAACCGGCGCAGAGCAAAAATATCTGATGCAGTTTGACAGGCGTGTGACGTAGTGCTGAGTGACACATGGTCTATGTGAGACGGGACCCGCTGCAGACTAGAAGAGCCTATAAACCAGGCCCAGAGAATCCAGTAGATCTATTAGATCTAGATTTTTATTGGGATATGTATCAAACTGTACAGACTCATAGATACCGACAACGTATGCTTTGTTTGTTCAACAAAATCCATGCAATCCATATCAATTCCTTGATCCGTCCCTTCATCTGCATCCTCACAAAATGGCAACGCTGTCCCTTCTAGGCCGAGATCTATCTTCCGATCAAGTTTCAAGGAAAACTGTCGGGTAGTTTTTGTGTAATTACGCTGACAAACCAACCAACAAGCGGACAGCAGGAGCTAACCGTACATTACTTTCACCAAAATGGATGTGGTCTAATCAAAGAGTAAATGCAAATAAATGGTGGCTTAGAGAAACTATGTAAACCTACTAAACCATAAATACTGATATTGTGAGCTGTTTTATTGTGTGGGCCATTTTTTTTTATATGGTTTGAGTGAATTTAAGCTCCTCCACGAGAAGCAGTTACACACAAGCCCGGATCCCGAACCGGGCCGTCTGGGCCGCGGCCCGGGGGCCTCGAGCTCCGGGGGGCCTCAGACTCCCAGAGTCCTCCGTTCACTTTTTTTTTCCTCCTTGTGAGTAGACCTCATTAAGTGTGTGATGAATTACACATTTATTGCCTACCTGATTTATTTTCAAATAAGAATATAACTAATATAACTGATTAAAGCGGTGGGAGAGTGGCGCTAATTAAAAGCAAAACAGGAGAGGGATAAAAGACATTTGCAACTCCAGCAGAGCATTCCGAACATCTCAAGCTTTTTCACCGCATCTAACTTTAAATCGTGTGGGAGCTTAAACGTTAGTGGAGAGCCAGCGGTAGAGGATGAGAATGTTGACGGCATCAGCGACAGTGAAGAGCAGGGCCGCTACCCGGCAGACGCCTCCACTTCACCAGCTCATACACAGCGGGGCGCCTCGCCCTCGACTGAGACCGTGACAGACACCTGTTCATCGGCGGCCCCACCCGCATTTTTGACCAGCCTGGAGGGCCCGCCTGACGGCCGTGGTGAGGCCAATGACACCGCGGATGATCCCGTGAGTGATCCCTCGGACAATGCTGCGGATGATGACACGGATGACAGCAGGGAACTGCCAGGGACAACGCTGCTAGGACCGGCGGCCCCCGAAGCTGAACCAGAAATGCAGGGGTGATACGAGATGACCAGGGATCCGG
>CAEMYA010000126.1:5292994-5305432 GCA_903131615.1 Diplodus sargus
CAGCCACAGTGGCAGGTGGACAAAAAAGTTAATTTCCATCCCGTGTGTGTGTGTGCGCACGCGCATGTGTAAGGGCCTCTAAGAGTCTGGCCCAAGGGCCTCTGAATTCTTAATCCAGCCTTGGTTACACAGCGTATACTGATATGTCCGGGACTCTTATTGTGAAAGGTAGATAAACAGAAGGAATCTGTCACCGCCGATGATGTGGAATAAAGTTAGCCGTCTTGGTTCAGAACTACGGAGACTCTCCTGGTTTTCATCTATTCGGTTGAACACATTTGGAAGTTGGGCCTCCTTCACGCTGGCGCTGCGACTGCATCCGGACGCACTCTGTCTGTTTGGAGCAACATCTAAAAATAACAGCGCTGACATGCACGCTGCTGTAGGTTTAGCCCTGGAAGCCGCGTGTTGAGGAGCCCGTGAGCCTCATCACTTCCGTACCAGCTCTCTGCATATTGAATGAGCCGCATGTCGACGTTAAATTGTGTGCCGTCGAACTCTGGCTCATCAACAGCAGCGTCATTAGGGCTGAAAGCTGCTGGAGCAGGACTCAGCCGCCTGACAGCAGTGTCAGAAACGCGAGGTGCGGCCGTGATTAGTGGAAAAAATAAGAGTGCATCTCAAAGCGAACGCTTCTCTGGCAGGCGGGATGGAGCGCCGGCTCTCGCTGCGTTTTATGTACATTTCGAGTTGTCAGTGTTAGCCACGTCACATTACTGGCCATTGCACTGTGAAAGAAACCCGCTGTGCTGTAAACGAGATGAGATGGGTCCTGTTGAGAAGGTGGCTGCACAATCTGTCTCCCTTTTTGCGCGCCTCTGACCTTCTAATGACGGAGTCGTGGGCGCGGGACAGCAACCCTGTCTGAAGCCGCAACCCGAGCCAGAGTGTGAGGAGGGAGATACGAGCGGCTAAGACTGTGGCGGCGCGGAGACTCATTTCATTTCATAGCACCTCGCAAAAAGCCGATAACCAAATCCCTCTGACATTAGGGAGGTAGCTGCCCTCCCATTTTAATTACCTGGGAAACTGCAAGCCAAACAGTGTTACCACAACCCTGCAGATTCTTTGATGGCATTTGTCATTTCGTGAGAGATAGGGGGAAAAAAATAACTGTCAAGTAGGGCTAACCCCTCTCCAAACTGGCACATAGATTTCCGGCTAATCCGGGTGGGAGAGGGAGACTTGAATGGATAAACACTGAACAGAACCGAGCAAGCAAACAATTTCAGCCGCTGTTCAAAGCACGTCTCGAAGTAAACGCCCCCGTCAAAGAGAGACTCCTACATTGTCGTACCTCCAGACAGTGGATGTACTACAGGGTTTTTGCTTCCGACTGGGGGGTAAACTGCAAACCAGTCCCAGGCTTTATTTATTCATCACGCTGCTTTAGTTCAGGGAACTTTCTTTTTTTTCTTTTTTACAGAGGACTCTTCTTCTCAGAGCGGCTGAAAATATCCCTTGAATAAGAGCCGGACTGAAAAAAAAAAACAGAATAGTGTGTTCTGACATTGTAAGCAACATGCCCGGGGTGAAAAGGCGCTAAAAGCTGAGGTCCCGCTCGGAGCTCCCGTCTGATCCAGAGTCTGCTTAATGGCATGAAAACACTTCAGGTCAGGACGGGTGTTTCTTTATGTTTGTCTTGTTAATGGCAGGAGCATCTCGACTTATATGTGCCTGAGTAATTAATGAGGCCGCCGGATCATAGTGCTTTTTTAAAGGTTTTCAGATTTCAAAATAAAAGGACCAACTCATATTGTTAATGGGTCCAAATTATTCAAGTACTGGCAAAATCCTTGCAACCATCTATATTTGGCTTTCTTATAATCCCCTTTATATAATATTTGGGAAAACATGACTGCACAAAAATCCGGATTGTTTTTTTTATATTTGCACAGGCGAGCGCTAGTCAATATTTTTTGTGTAATCTTGCGTACGAACCAACAAACAAACTAACAGACAAATGGGTGGAAATATGACCATCATGGTGGAGCTTATTAAATAACAAGCACGTATGTAATATAATACAAGTTTTGGTATAATTTCTTGGAAGATCCCCTCCACATGATGTATAAAGACACACTTAAAAATGATCTAAAATGCATCTGAAAAAAAAAAGGAAATAAAATCATCAACAGAAAAAAAGGCCACAAATCGTGATTCTAGATTAAGTCTTTTCAAAGTTTCGGCGCATACATCATTCAGCAGAGCGGAGCTCAAACTGTCAACCGCAGGATCGAGAACAAACATACGTTGTTGCCTGGAGGTCGACTTTGAGCTTTCATGACTTCAGAATAAACCCAGATCTTATTTAAATGTACAGCGTTGTCTGGGCTGCGCACAGTGGCTGGAATAAAACAAATTATGGATACAAAACGGGTTTTTTGACAATTTGTATTTGGTTGATTATTTTGTTTTGGTGTTTTCTTCTTCATGTTCAATAAGACTTCATTCACGACGAGATTCAATCCAGAGTTCATCATCTTGTCAGTTAAATGCCAGAGTGCGAACAATAGCAAACAATATTTTGTTGTTTTCGGAGGAATTTCATCTCAGCGAGCTGACACACTGGGGCTTTATTCTTGTTTTTTTTATTTTTTATTTGAAAGACAAAGCAAAGGCACAGACAGCAAACATGGGGTGTGGGTGTAGGACATGCAGCAAAGGTGTAAGGACAGGATACTGGATCACTAACAGAGCAGCAACCTCTCGCACAACATGTAGTAAGTGTCTTTTATTAATTCTGATTACTTTCCCGGAGAAATTAGAGACATTTTAAAGTGGATAAGATGATTTAATTATTCTGGTTTCACGGAGAAAACACTGGTATTCATTTCCTTTATGGCCGCCTGGACTTTAAGTAGCACAGCGAGGCGATGATGAATAACTCTGAAGGAGGATCCTATTTTTCTCCTTGATCAATGTTATCTCTCCCTTTTCCCGCGACGTTTTTCCGGCGCTCCGTTCTTGCCCACTCGCAGTAAGTCTCACTTGAGATAGTGTCAGAGGAAGGGTACGCCGAGCACTTTAACATCCCCTCCGTTCTTCAGACACTCTTCGCCTCTCATCAAGTGCTCAACCAGACACGGACGAGCGTGCTCAAAGGTTATCTTTGGACATCACGTTAACGACAACAGCCCGCGCGCACTGCCGCGAATTTGAACGTCGGCGGCTTGGGTTGACAGGCCTGGTGCTTTCACCAAACACAAAAGCAAAAAGTACGAACCCCTCTAGCAGCAAAACGCTGTTTAAAACGTGTGTCTTTGTCTCACAACAGATTTCCACCCGAGCCGTGTTTTCCACTGGAGTAAACAACACCCTCAAACCCCGACTAAACTGTGTGATTTTCAGAAAACTGAAACAAAATATGTCTCAGGAGAGGAGAGAAAGAGAAGTGTGCTCATTTGATTTACTGCAGAGACTGCAGAGAGGCAGACTTGAAAGACACAGGTTTACTAGAGTGAAGCAAGACTTCCCCCGGCACACACCAAATTATCTTTTTCACTTTGAAAGTTAGAAGCAGAACTAGAACTAGGAAAACAGCCTTTGGGGGAAAGATGGACATCTGTTAAGAGTGATATATTTTCGGGTAGAAGAAAAAGTGCGCGTGTGTTCACATGTGAAATGGTCCCTGGGTTTTATTTTGTCCTGTATGTCTGTCAAATTCACATAAGAATGGGCTCTAATTTTACATTTTTGACATAAACAACGTCTTCGGCTGTCGACCTCCCTGTTCTTTACTCATCCACTTATGTCCAAGATGTTTCTCAAGATTTCGGACTGTATGTCTCACCGACCGCTGCACTTTTTTTTACTGACATTTGGGGAGTTCAAAAGCTCAGCGCTATTTTGCACAGGTCTGCCATTACATCCAGCGAGAGACACTCGAGTGAAGGGTCTGCGACTAAATTGTGCATCGAGCCGTGCCATTTGTGCTCAAATGCTAGCGCTAACAATTTCCTTGTAGAGTGTTTAAACCGCCCGGTTACCAATTTGGACGAGAACAAATAAAGAACACAGCGAATGACATTGAGCGTTTTATCTTGTCGGAGAGAGAGGAAGATTTAGATTCTGTCTACATTTGTGGTTATGAAGTACCGGTGCTTTAATGCCCCTTCAGTGGCTGATAGAGAGGTGAAAGGGATTTTCCTGTCATGAATTAAGATTCCTCTCTCCGCTCCCGACATGTGGCGATGTGGCCAACCTTCTCCCTGCGCTGAGCACTTTACACGGACCGTGGTCTCCAATAGGTGCAGCAAGGAGTAAGAGGCATTTAGAATAAGGAGCGAGAAAAAGGGGGAAAAACCAGCTGAGCGTTCACCGTGTAGAGCAAATGTCTTTATCCCTCACGACAGCAGCGGATGCATGTATGTATGCGGCGGATCAGTAAGCGAAGGCTTCGTTTTGTTCCACCTCAGACTGATTCAAACTGAATGAATCCTTCAAAGGGAGACTAATGTGGGAAGTTTGAACCTTAATTAGTTTTAACTGTCACAGAGCAGCTCAGTTTCCTCGCTGCGTCTAAGAAAGCTGTTTCGTTGCCACAGTTTTATCGTTATCGTGCGACCCAATGGCAACCCCAAATTTCTATCTGTGTGACTGAAACACTTATTGCCTATGGGAGAAATAAATTCTTCAGCTCTGGAGAAGGAGGCCAACCATCTAACCTGCACAGCCTGACCACAGAGGGGAGGAGGAGAGTCGAGCTTACGAGCCGTGCTAGAAGAAGAATGGACTGAGGCCGGCCAAACAACAGGAAACCAGAGAGCGTCGTGCCTGCATCACAACGACGTCTTGGATCGAAGCCATTGAAACAGCACACAAGGAGAAGATTTGACTCCGTGCTCACATAACTGATGCTTTGTGCGGACATGCAGACAAAGTGGGTGGACATTAAATACATACAAACATACATTTTTAAAGATAAGCTGCCCACCATGTGATGATCTCCCCTCGTTCCTGCTGTCTACATTCATCCCAACGTAAATAATTAAAAAAAAAAAACACTACAGAATTGTTTCCTACATGTTCGCATATCACCCAAATAACTACATATGCATTATTATATCTCTGTTGCATGAAGGAGATCTAAACTGTCACCCTGTGCTGTATGACGAGCAATAATTATACGTTAATCTTAAACATGTGAACAGCTTCGCGGACCTGGTCGCAGCTGCGCTTCTTATTGATCACCGGTGGATTAATAGTTTACTGGTAATGCGTTTCTTTGTTGACAGAGACAAACTTGTCTGTATGATCTTTTTTCAGAACATAATTCCAGTTAGAGTACTTATCAATCCCCAGTGTATCTGACAGCTGGGTGAGACAGGGTTTGGTATTAAATCAGTAGTTCCCACCATTTTGACTCGAGACCTCTCTTAATAAAGTGTTGCATTTGAGGCTCCTTGTCATGTTTGAGTTGTTAAACAGTTCCTTCAGAAGTGCTACACTCCAGTAATTGCTTGAAAAAAGTATTTTGCACAAAGCACAGATAAGAAAAAAATCATATAAATGTTGATTTTTTTTACTCTTTCCTCTCACGCGCCACCACATTTATCTTGGACAATTAACTGCAGAAGTGCTCTTACTTTTTGATTTTTGACATTTCTTTCTTTCTGATAATACTTTAAGCAGGATTTCACATGCAGGACCGGCATCGGTAGTTTAACTCATGAAGTAAAAGATGCCCGTACTGTTTACATCACGGGGGCTCTCCAGACTTTTCCAATGTGCTCGTTGATTTAATGAGCAGCATGCGCATATAATTACTAATTGATAAGATGTTTTGACAAGATTTAATTGGATGCAATTCAACATAAATATTCAGTAAATGTTAATGTGCCTCCACAAGCTAATTGGACGACTGCAGCGGGTTCTACTGGGTACAAATTGGGGTTCAGTGCCCAGATGGTGAAAAATAGAGCCCACACAGATAATGAACAAGGATGCTGAGGAGAAAATCAATTCTCAGGGTCCATTTTTATAAAGTACTCGACTTTTGACCGACGAGAGAAAAAGAAGAATCAGATCAGCTGATGTTGTTTGCTGTAATTACGGCTCGGCTGAGAGCAAAGCGAGGCCCAAAAGAACAATGATCCTGTAGCGGGCGGCCTACTTCTGCTGTCGGACGCTTTGGTGGTTGTTTAAGGCTCGTGGTCATTTGGAGGAGAAAGCGGAGCTGGTTAATTTTTAACATATCTCTTCATTTATTTATTTTCTGCATGCGCGGTCCCTTTGTGCCGTCCATCCCCGGCTTGAAAGAGGCTCTCTCGGGCACCGCAATAGGGAGCCAGTCATGCGGTGTAATGTTGGAGCATGCAGCGAGCGAAAGGCTCCGACGACACACAATAACATGTTCCAGGAATAAGATCCAACACAGCGTCGCTGCTGAGACACAGGACTTCTGGTTTAACAAATGTAGGTTTGTATGTGAAGCAGAGTAAGACTTTTTTAATAACCAGTTTTGTTATAGTTTATTTATCTTTTAGTTAAAGGTTACTGTTCTGTGTTGATAAGCGATGGAATTCTTGATAAACCGTTTATTTAAGTGTTTAATGTAAGTGATGTTTATAAACCTTTTCATTCCTCCAGCATAACATTTTCATGAAACCTTATTCTGGAAGCTATTTATGGCGCGCATGTTTTCATAATGTAGATTAAATCGCAGCTACATTCCATTATAGCCTGTCTGTGAAGTCCTTTTCACTGTTAGTGGCGGGGTACGCCATCCGCGTGCTGGACTTGTGCTGCATCTCGCTGCGGTTTTCGTCAGCAGATCAGTTTGAGCTGTTTCAACTATTTCAGACAATATGTTGTATGTTTGTGGCGGCAGTATTGCATGAATTGAATTATTCTAATTTTGCACCAGTTGTACAAATGTATCCATCATTTGTTATTTGGATCATAATTCAAAATAAGCACATAAGCTGAGGAGGTTGATACATGGTCTACGAGACATCTCATCGTTTACAGTGAAATAACCATTAACTAAAGTTTAATTATCTATATATGTATCATTTATTAATAATAGTTACTTTAAAGTGCTACCATGCTATATATGTGATACTGTATGTGATCATGGTACAGACAGCAGGTGAGGCACTTTCTGCGTCCTCCTTGTTAAACTGCCCTCCCTCTCATTCCCCCCGAGATCATTAACAGGTGGTCTGCTGTCCGGGTCCAGGCCCAGATGTGACCCCGTACGGGCCTGGACCTATAACTGTCAGAATGTAATCAGTTTCAATAATGAATAAGGGCGTTTCAATTGCAACATTCACCGCTTTCCTGGCCTTTACGGGACTAGCGGTCCGGGAAACTCACAAATCATTCGCATGCGTTGTAAACCACTCACATCAAGTCAGACTCAGACACACACACACACACACACACACACACACACACACACGAAACAACAGCAACAGGAAAGACAGCATAAATGGAGCTCTAATCGAGAATGGTCTCTTAAATGTTCATCCTTCCCACGGGCAGTTCAAAATTAGTATGACTCATGTCTGAATCCGTGAAGTGGCCCTATTAGACGGAGCACAGAGCATGTTCTGAGCAAATCCAAACTGAAGGCGGAGGAAATGAAATGTTTCATAACACGCAAAGTTAGAAGTTGTGCGCTTCTGGATCTCTCCTCGATGAAATTTTTGGGTAATTGGACCTGAATTTGAGTCTCCCCCCCCCAACACCACCACCACCATTACAATCTGACACATCACCAACTGGGTTTAAATATGTGTGCATACTGTGTGTGTCTGTTTACGTGTGGATGTTTCTGTTTGTAAGCACTTTTTATGCTGTTATTTAGTCTTCACATAAACCACTTTTTACTGCTGTCATATGAAATGATGATTTACGACTACAGTTTGAATTCGACATTATCTGCTTTCCTTCTTTCACCACGCAGCAGATGCCCGTAACTATTAAACTGTTAGTCAAATCAGGCTAAAAGGCCGCGTTCAGCACCGGATCCTACATATATTATACAGATGTGAGGAATCCATCTAAATGACTGTAACTGCATTTCAAAAGAGCGCCGTCAGGGAGGTAAAAGGGTGATAATTGTGAATTATTCTCGCGACTTGTCACATCGTAATGAAGAGATAATACTAATAAGCACGAGCTAATTGTACAGAAATGAGTAGTCTCGTGTCACAACGCCATCACAGCTCGATGTTTGTTTGTCTTTAGTTAATCACCTCTTCGTTTGGCTTTTTTTTCTTTTTTTTTTATCTAATGTGTCTGCAGGCGACGTGTCATTCCGGGCCGCAGGAAGAAAAAACTGCAGCATCAGTGCGGCCATTCAAAACAGAGAGAGAGAGAGAGAGAGAGAAGAGGTGCAAACAGCATAAAAATGCATCAAAAACAGCTCATCTTGCTGTTATGAGGCAATATATTAGACTGCATGCTGTGCACGGCTGTAATGAATTGTCACAGAATACCAACTTGTGCAGCCGTCGACACAGGAAGAGAACAAAAGACAAAGGGATAACAGAGCTAGTTGTCTCCGATATTGGATATTACACACCATGCCCGCGGAATCGCTAATGAACTCCATCCAGTTTCATGCTAATGGCTATCAGGGTGATTTCATTCCCTCGGCCTTTGTGTGTAATTATTGATTGTCCCAAGAAAGGTGGGTCGCACAAAGCCCCAGTAAACAGCAGGTGATTAGTATTTTAGACCTTTGGCGGGATAATGCCCCGCGTTTTCTGTTATCTGCATGCATGAAAGCAGCGGATGTAGGAATTCTTTTCACGAGCCGCCGCCTGGAGCTTCATTCCATCTATTCCTCTAAACATGTTAACAATTAGAAACTAGTATTGTAGGGGGGAAAAAAAATCAAATTTTCATTTAGCGGCAGTAAGATTGATAATCTACCAAGAATCAGAGTTTTCCATGATAATGCCGCATGGGAGGAATTCTCCCTCCGAGCCTCATTGTGCCAGAGAAGGAGTGCTATCAGGTGTCATTCCAACATGCCGGCATTATTCCCCTTATCATGATTTATCTGTAGCTCTTTAAGAAAATGCATCGTGTGAATCCGTCCATCCACTACACCACTACCCCCAAGAGGATAAATAGCGCAAATTAAGTATCATCTGGAAGGCCGGCTTTCATATTCACGTGGCGTTTCGGCTCGAGGACCCAGCGGTGGCTCGTGGAATAAGAGGTCCAGGAGATTGCCTCGAGCAGCAGTGCATGGGGGACTGGGGGGGTTCATGCAGGAGGTGAAGAAATGCTTCTCCTCAGAGTCGCAACTCAGTCAAATCTGAATACACAGACAGGATTCACATAATCCCGCGGCCAGCCTCCCAGACTGAGTGGTTTCTCTGGTGTCCATCGTGTGCAAACATCCATCAGTCCATTCAGAAATCTGAAAAGGAAGACGCTTCTCATGACTTGAGAATGTTGACCCATCATCATCACAATGAGCCGTTTCCTTCAGTCTGTTTTCATTATTAATGAATAATTTTCTCTGTAAAAAAAATAAAGTACCCAGGAGTCTAAAATGATCTTGTTTTGTCCAAATTGTTCACTTTACTCGACATGACGGGGAATTGATTAAAGTCTGAAGCACGCAATTGATTCTCAGAATAGTTGCTGATTAGCTTTCTGCATCCGCGCTTACTTCTTTGATTTCCCTGTTTTATGATTTTATTTTAAATAGGATCCAGCTCATTCATCCAGACATCTCATTCATCACATTAATAACAGCACTTATATTCAGGGGGAGACCTGATGTACCTGTTGGGCCACAGACAAATAGAAAATAACAGTTTGTCCAAAACTAGCTGTAGCAGTGAGTCTGACTGGTGATGAGATGTTGCTGTTGGGTAGATTTGATTTATCAAAGAGGCTAACAGAGGAACAGGTAGACTCAGCAGAGCAGAAATGCCAAATAGGTGGAAAGGTCCAAATAGACCTGGAGAGAAAGACGATTTTTTTTAAGTCTCTGTTGAGCTCTCAGTACGTTTGTCGCTGCTTTATGAATCTCTTTAGTTCGTCTCCCGCATCCGTATTTGTACACCTTAACCAGGCCATCACCGTTGAAGCGGAAATGCAAATCCCTGCCGTGCCGGGAGTCAAGCTGAGTCCGGCCCAGCCAGCACAGCGCCGTGCAATGACGTTAATGTGGGAGATTTGGAGAAGCTAGCCTCAGGACGAGTGCTTTGCATTGATGACTAAAACTTAAACAACATTTTTTTTTCTCATTCTGTCTACTTGTATAGTGCTCTTGCAGCCCTAAAGCAGTTAAGGTCCAACTTTCTCTCAGCAGAGAGACTTCACCAGTTGTTTCTTTAACTCTTCAACCCTTTTTGTGATTGAGGGGGCGCAACAACGACTCGCTTCATACTCTTTTTTTAGTGGCTCCAGTTCCTCCCATCCTAAACACCGATCACCAAACACTCTGCAGGTGGGATGCACAGTGTTGACTTGGCACCAGCAGAGGATTACTTCACAATCATGGCGACGTGAGACTGCGGCCGTTTGTGGATCGCTGCTCATTGAAGTGGAAGCATTATTTTGTGTTTCCATCGTGGGAGCGGCCACTTACGAAGCGGACGCTATTTTTTTCAGACGGTGTGTTTCATGCAGAGCGAAATGGAAAGCTGATTTGTGCAGCTTGGTGAAGCATCACCTCTGCTGGCAGGGACGGGCTGACCTGCGCCGGGCTGGAGGAATACAACGGACTTGCATGAAACACAACACACCATTAATGGACATTTGTTGTGGATCACTCACTCCAAAATGTCAACGCGGTTACTGGCTGCCACTGCTTTGTTTTTTTCCCCTCCCAGCCCCGGGAGCGAGGCGACGCGGGGTCACTATTATAAAGCCCCCGCAGCTCCACGCGTGCATGCATCATTCATGGGCTGGCAACGACACGCGCGCTGTGAAAGTGACGCCAGGAAAAACAGGAAAATGATGGTTGCGAAAAGGATGATTGTGTGTTTGAGATTTAAGGAACTCTCTGTTAAAAGTAGTGTTTTGATCCGGCAGCCCTGCGTTACAGTCTGTCCTGGACCTTCTATGTAGGCGCCGTTCCGAAACCCAAGAAAACTTTGGCCGTCTAAAGTTTCGGGAGCCGAGTGTCAGTTTTCAGAGGACATGTGCACAAACACCCACTCGAGTCAAACCTCTTTTTGTCGACACAGGTGGTAGAAATTCATGCAGACGATGTTTTTTCGAAGGACTTTTCTGACTTCTTCTATTAAAGGCAGCATCCTAACCGCACAAAGACGAGCGCAGATGACGTGTTGGACTTTTTAATCGGCATAAAACGTGTTTCTACTAAAATCTAACACGCATTTTTGGGCTGTGAACAACTGATTACTCGTATATTTTAAAGCTCCAATTGTCAGTGGATCGACAGACCGACTCAGACGAATGAGATTCCAAAATCGAGTGTGTCCTTTTTTTCTGGAAAAATATCCATCTTGAATGTATTCCAGCATGGCAGCGATACAGAATCAGAAAAGCATAAAAACAAATATTTTTTTTTTCATTGCCTGTGTTTATTTCCTCAGCTGCGGCTACAAGATGTTGGTACGTGTTTATTCAATACGGACAAAAAAACAAGAGAAAATTTTAATGGATTTTGGGTTTTTATAGTCTTGCCGTTGGGTGGGTTCATAACAAACACCACCTGCAATGGCATATGTTGTCCTCCTGCTAGAATAAATCAAGTGCGATGATCTCAGAATAAACTCAAAATGAGTGCACAACTTTCACTGCACTTCCTGAAACTGCTGCATGGTTATAGTATTTTGTCGGGGGGAACTACCACTGGAGAAGATATATGACTTCATCTTTTATTTTTAATTCAGATTCTGAACTATTAATGCTCTTTAATAGCACCCCATTGGATAGAAGGCCCTTCATAAGCTGATGTCCTCGGATGTCCTTACGAGTTTGCTGTGAAGCAGGCTAAAAGAGTTTTGATGTAAACTGTTAAATCTTTAAGGGATATTTGCAAAAAGAAAACCTCTGAGTGGGAGCACAAGAAACCTCCTCTGCTCTGTGCACCTGCTGCATTATTAATCCACCTTCTAATGACACTAAGTGGTCTGCAAATTGAATAAACGTCAAGGATGCACCAACTAATTAAAACACTTTTAATGTATGCACATGTATGGAGGTACGCGGCGGAGGTGTAGCTGTCCCCCGCGCCCCCCTCCGGGATGTCTGCCACGCTCCCTGACGGACAGACAGCCGCTGGGCTCGGCTGTCTCCCCCTGACACCCGATGACCTGATTGATTACGGCTACTGCCAGTCCTCCCCGAGACCTGCCAATATTCAACGTCTCGCCAAAATAAAGGCATCAAGCGCGCGTCTACGGTTACGGGGCCGACTCGTCCCCACCTGACGCCTGAAATTTCATACGCTCCATCTTTCTCTTGATTTTTTTTTTTTTTTGCACCTCATTT
>CAEMYA010000126.1:5321915-5338647 GCA_903131615.1 Diplodus sargus
TTTTTTTTTGAGTGCCTCAGATCGACGGGAGGTTGGATGATTACATTAATTTTCACTGCACGATTTCCCTAGCGACTCTCAGAAACTGACAGAACGTGCAGTGGACATTGTTTTGCTATTCAGATTTTGAAGCTTACAGAAATATGAAAAAAAAAAAAAAATGAGAAAGGAAACAAAAAGCAATGAAGTCACGGAGGAAAAGAGCCATGTTTGACTCTGTGGGTTAGCACTTATCCAGGGCAGGGGGCACAGCCTCTCCGATGTCAAAGTGTCTGAGCAACCCACCGCCTCATTATAAGCCAGAACAATTTGCCAGCGCACCTCTGACATTTCTTCTGCGAACTGAAGAATGGCAGGCCTCAGAAAGGCTAAGAAAAGTACATACTCTTAATTGACATTCCCTGGCTGCATTTATGAAGAAATTACAACTGGAAGGTTTTGAAAAGAAAGAAAACTGTCGCTGAATTGCTGGAGAGTGATTAGAGCAGATTAGCTTGGAGCCAGATGAATCTTTAAGGCAGTGGTTCTCGAATCCGAGCCCTCCGGACCTGCACGCCTGCTGGTCTTCAACGTAATCAGGAAGCGGTTCACACCTGGGACGCCAGGTGAAGGCAATTACTTGCAATCAAGTGCCTGGAAAGATGGAGGGAAGGAGCGCCCTGGGTCCTTAGAACAAAAGCAGCAAATGAACTAAGAAAATAAGGGCGTGTTGTGCATCTTGTTACTGCGGTTTTTAATGTCACATTTTCACATCTCGGCATTAGCTTACAAAAGAAAACATGGGGATACTCTGCAGGCGTCAAACGCGAGTTGTTGTTCCTGGAGCTCCATGATGCTCATTGAAACCAACCAATAATGATTTGTTAGTGTCGTAGCTTGACGCATGGAATAAGACCGGAAAAATAAACACGAGAGACGTTATCCTTGTAAACACCTGATTCTCCCTGTGAAAGGTTCTGTTTTAACACAAGCCATGTTTTCCTGAACCACATATTTTAGTTCCTTAAACCTAATCAGACCGTCAGAAAATTAAAAAGAAAACTGAAATAATAAGTCAACATGCTATGTATGTTTGAAACCAAGTGGGACTCCTGTTCTTAATCCATTTGGCTGGTTTTTGTCAAAATCCAAAATACGTATGTTTCCTGTAGTACAGTTTATCCATCTAGGAGTGAGGGAGGACGGGTGCGTCTACTTAAAGATGAGACGTGTGCTCATGTAAACGTAATTGGCGTTCTCTCCTGCTGAACTGCATCATTAGCTAGTTAAGTTAGCTTAGTTAATGAGCCTCTCAGCCATGAGCACACTAGACGCTCGCTTGCGGTGTTGCCGTTCGAGGGAGGTCTGTGAATTTCCCGACTAACTGGGTCATGATTTCTGGAAAGAGACATTGATGTTGAGTTGTTTTTTTCAGATGTATTTAGCGATGCTCTGAACGCCACAAGCCAAGTGCCAGCTAGTTCCTTTACATTCAAGAGAAGGCAGACATCTCCCCAGATCACACCAAAACAATCTGGATGGATAAAAAGCGCTACAGTTAGGAGGAAAAATATATGTTTTTTTGATTTTCGGGGGTAAATGTCCTCATAAATAAATGAGTTTGGAAATAGCTGGCACTTTGTCAGTACGTGATGATCCATCTGCTCAGAAGTGATGATATAACAGCGGGACCATGAAATAACATGAAGAAACATATGCACAGTACAACCAAGGCAAATGATGCTATTTATTATTAAACCCAAGGTGTGAAATTCCTTCCCGTGGCGTTCCTTAACTAATTATCATGGCACATTAATTTTCAAAACCCTGAAGCCTTTGTTGAGTTTACACAATGTGCACGGCGTACGTGTTTATTCCTGCAAGAACGAGGTGTACGACAAAACAAACTTAAGAGAAAAGCCATTCGCTCCGAGCCGAGACAACGCGGAGCCGGCAGCCGCTGGGACGACTTCATTTGTATTCCGCAGATTGTATCGGGGGAAAAAATTTGGAAAATGTTAATTGGAGACAATGTGTTAAGAGGCAGATATGGTGTGACATGTGGCAAACATAATGGTATTAAGGACGAATTAATTATCACAAGATGCTGAGGGTGAAAAATGAATGTCATTCTGGATCCATAGAAATACATAATAGATGGAATAAGATGGCAGTGAATGCTAAACATCTTTCCTCGGACGCGAGCGCCCCGAGTGCCTCTCGGGGGGTGACGCGTTGACACTGTTCCCCCAGCATCCAACAGTGGACATGTTGACAAAGCCTTCATTTATTACGGATTCCCAGGCCGGTGAGCGTGGCCCCAGCGTGACGCTGATTAGAAGGCTTGTACGAAATAAGCCTGGGAGCCCCATTTCACCGCAAACCTATATTCATTTAGTTCTGCAGATTTATACATCCAGCTATCTAGGCACAGAAATCCAGCATGACATGAGAGTGTATTCTGCCCTTCTCGAAAAAAAAAGACGAGGGGTTAATCTTTCTTTCTCTCATGAAGAAGCCTCAATCTCACAGTGACCAGCATGTCTCCCATGATGCCGCGGCTGAGGCAGTAAATTGAATTAAATAAACCCATTAGTTACAGCAGCTACCTACTCACCTCGGCCCAGATACACTTTCATGGTAAGTTGGTCCTTTATAGAGACCAGAGGACACAGCTTAAGGGCTGTGATGGCAGAGCGACCTTGAGTCAAAAGACAGAGAGCGCGTCCTTGTTCATTACTCAAATCAATTAAGACAGCCCGTTCGCCGCGCAGCACAGTCCCAGTGTGTTCCTCGGGTGTTTAAAAAGTAAATGTATGCTCATTCAAAAATCAATTCATACTTAGGATTCTGCCTCCTCCTGTCTTGTAGACATGAAACAAACCAGAGGTCGATTAGAGTAGAGAGCGACTATTGGGAGATTCACCATGGAGCGTACTTAAAATGCATGGAATGACTAACTGAGTGCAGTTCACATCAGCTTCTCTATGAAAAAAGAAAAAGGCGAGCCGGAGAGAAAGTCAAGGATCCTAATCTGCGGCAGCTTGAAAGCAAACTAGAATGTTTTTGCAGTTTTGTCCCTGACAGACTCCGGCAACAAAAGACAGCTGAATTCAGGCCCGTGGTTTTTATATCAATAGTGATGAGGCCGTTGCTTACAGATGGAGGTCATCTACTAAGTACTACCTGAAGACAGAGAAGGCTTAAAGACTGTTTTGGCTCTACATCATATTAAGCAAATAGTCAAGAAGGGAAAATAGTCAGGTGTAAAGCAGATTCAGGGTTGTTCAGGGGTTCGTCCACCTTAGTAGGCGGGCCCAGTGACACTGCGGTTAACGTTCCTTGCAGGGTTTAGGGTAGCTATCTGAAACTTTTACCATCACCAACTAAAAGCATATTCGCCGACCTGGGAAACTGAACATCAATCTAATTTTTCAGGATTTGTTAGTGTGCTTCTGTTAGAAGCTGTTAGCATTATATATTAAAAGAAAAACAAATTCTCTGAGAACAAAATGAACGGAGTCTGTGAAGGCAGCGCTAAATCTCTCTCCATTAGCACCGACTATTATTAGCACTATTTCCAGTAAAAAGTGTTCCCATTTCGTCTCTTTGGCTCAATCACAGAGTCATTGCGGATTTTGTCGTGTGTGTGTGGTTGTACTCTGCTTTATACACAGAACACAATATATCACCCATGTCAAAGCCTCACCCCCACCCCCACCCAAGGGAACCATTGGCTTCATGGTTGAGGGCAGGTAACACCCTTTATTAGAGAGGCAGAACACGTCAACTTCTCTCCCAAATCTCTAACGCCAATAATCCAAATTATCCGGGGAAAACAATCACCTCCTGATACAGCCATTAGCAATTAGCATAATCCCTAAAAGCGTCCTTTTGAATTTCACTGGCTTAATCCAGGTCTCGGTGGAGTTTGGCACATGCCGTGGCTTGTGTTAACGACTTCCAACATACCGACACACAGAGTGCTGCTGGTGGCAGAGACGTCCGCGGGACTGTTTTTATTACAAAATCCGGATTTTTTTTTTTTTTTTACCAATCGATTTTTCACTTTAGTCGATCCGGCACGGCAGCGTCTCCACTGTATGTGAGGAGCGTGTTGGGCGCAGTTTACACATCTAATACCCAGCTCATACATTGTTTCACACTGTGCTAAAATTATTCCAACGGAATACCCCATGGTGATTTGAGGGAGAGAAAGAGCATGAATAAGTAAACAACATAAAGCGATGAGAAACTTCAAAGGCGACGGGACAATCACAGCAAACAAGATCCTGGAAGCCAATGAATGTGTTTGTCTTTGTTTGTGACAGTGACTCAGGGGTGTAAACAGAGGAATTAGCTCGCACCTCCGGAGTCTCAACACATCACACAGCCATAATTGAATTAGGCCTGTCAGGTTGTTGCTGAAGCTGTACATGATGTGAGGAGCACGAGATGCATTTTGGCTTCAAAGATCAGCGCAATGAGTCAACTTTCTGTTTCTGTCCAGTCCCTGAAGAAGACATATATATAATATGTTTATGCTTCTGTTCTGGTTAAGGTTAGGAAACTATCATGCTTTATCCCACCAGGCTCTGTCGCTACCAGACATGGCTGGAATTTTTGCTGATGTCTCGCTACAAATATCTGGTTTTCTTAACACGGTTGGAAAATGTCCTAGAATCTCTTTAAAAATATCCACTTTGTTGCCACTAAAGCTTGTTGACAGTGTCCCAGCATCTTGTCATTAACACGCTATACAATGGTTTTTGCGCTTACAAATGTTGAACCATCGTCCTGAACAGTGGTCTCCGGCTTGGCAGCCATCTTTCCTTTTAGCCGTCGTGCCATCACCATCCTGCCCTCCCTCCTCACATGAAAGTCAGCTCGAATGTGAATATGATATGACACATTTTGTAGGAGCTCTGATACAATATGTATGACACATACACATTTAATACATATCAAGGATTTGCAGAATTGTACTATGCAAACATTTTTTTTCTGGTGACCGGGCTGAAAAAAAAAAAAAAGGTAATGAGAATCTCGAAAAATGTCTGAAATGGTATCTATATTTAGCAGCCAGCCTTCGATGTTAATTTGTTTGCGCTCACAAAAATTGCCAAGCTTTCCTTGATGGAAAAAAAAAAAAAAAACTGCCATACGCTGCACATTGCTGCATACGTCTACTGCGTAATGGTCGTATGATAATGCCGTCTATACTACTGGGAGAAGCCAACGTTTTCATCTCCCCTCCCTCCATCCCTCAGCATAACACACTACAGAGGCACCTATCAGCTCATGGACACACATTTGAAACATACTCCCAGCAGTCCCTGTATCTTGGCTTCATGACCATTCCTGTCAGGGTTTTTCCCTTTGACTGAACAAATGCATCAGCTCGTGTCATGAGACCACATCCCTCGCAGCCAATAAGGAGCGTGAGCGGCGCAAGTGCTCCAGGAGATGTGGAAGGAAAATTGGAATCTTGACAAGTATGATTGACACACGTATTTGTCCCAAGGTAGTCTTATTTGCAGAGATTTAAAGACGTTTGTAAACCCCGGCATTCTGCAGAGCACAATCATTGTTCCTCAGGACTAGAGGCACATCATGGCAAATTCTGTTGCATGCAAATCATCTTTTGGGAGAGAGGAATCCCTTTGAGCATAAAATGACTTCAGCTTATACTTTATTTTGGGTCCAAAATAAATAATTTAGCAGATGAAGCCATGTCTTTCGTTTTTCAGACAATCTGTCCATGTCGCGGAAACAAAAACACACGCCTAAGTCCTCCCTTCCATTTCGGAGACGGCGCAGGAGAAGGCTGCTCCGAATTTATCTGTTCTCGTTTTGATGGACACAAAAATAAAGTGGATATGAGCCTTGATGGTGGACCGTAACCCACGGCCACTTCACAGCAATGGAAGGGTGGAAAAAAAATAATAAAATGGCGAATTAAATTCTAACCATAAGTAAAATAGACTTCCACTTGAAAGCATCGGAGTGTAGCTACAGCAGAGCAGGAGAAAGAGATGAATGTGTGTGTGTGTGTGTGTGTGAGTGTGAGAGAGGAAAAACGCACATGAATTCTGAACAGGACCAAAGGCAGGATGAAATTGGCTATACCCATTAACTGCTCAAGAGGGTTTTTTTTTCCTCCCTCTCTCTCCATATGCAAAAAGGGATGGAGCGGCGTTACTTCTTCCACAATCCCCATGTTACAATAGAGATCGCGAGAATAAGATCAAACCAATCTGAAATCCTGGAGTGAAATGAAGAAAGGAGCCGCTATTCAGCCAAAACAAAACACAGCAGAAAAAGGGGAGAAAGCTCCTGAAAGGTAATTCAGCACTGCGCTCTGCACAGTGTTGAGATATCTGCTGCAGGAAATGTAAGAACCTGGAGAACGCCGTTGTAGTGGTTGTACTAATTAGCCGCGCTGAAACGGTTGCAGCTTGTGCGGCCGTACTTGTTGCAATTCAAATCTGTGTTTTTTACAAGAGATTTACAAGAAATTTCACCTGTGGTTTCAATTATTCAAAAACCAGATGATGCAAATGCAGCCTGTAACAAAATCTGCAGACAATGTTACTTAACTGGGGAAGTGCTTCCAGTCCGACCCCGTCTCAGGAAATACATTTACGTGGTGCTGAACGGCCCATTTAATATATTTACCTAAATGTTTTCATGGTTTAAGTAGCAAAATGTTCATACTGTCATGTCATTTTCCTCCAGTATCCACTTACAGCTACACAGCATGACTTATATTTGAGGTTTTGCTGAGATTCTGGAAATTAAAAAAATGATTCCCAAGTTCTGAGCCAAAACAGTCTTTAGCCATTTCCCTAACAAACTCTAACAGACATTTTCAAAACATGCTTACATGCATCGTCTCTAAGTTGGATGAGATTGTTTTTAAAAAAAAAAAAACTCACGCGTCTTTACGCTTAATATTTATCTGGAGTGAGGTGCTACTAAGCGCAGCAGTAAGGCTAAAAAAAAAAGTGGCGTAACAGTCGTCCCGTTTCTGTCAAAACATCGTGAAATTCAGCCAACTGCACCTGTGAAGCTCAATAATTAACACATCACGTCTCACTTCTTCATCATCCAGAAGCCGGAGACAGCTCGACTCACAACCTCCTGTGAAATGGGGATTCGTCGTGTTTACACAGGTGTCTGTGTGTATCAACACAACGAGATGCAATGAGCGACAAGGTGAGCTTTACGGGTTATCAGGTGAGTAGACTGCTTCCAGTCATTGTGCTAAGCTAAGCTAACTGGCTGCTGGCGGAAGGCTTTACATATATTAAGCTCGCAGACATGAGAGCGATGTTCGTGTTTTTTTTCCTTTTTCATTTAACTCTTGGCAGGAAAGCAAATAAGCATATTCAGCATAATGTTGCCTTCACTGCCGGCCCCAGAGTGTAGGTTAGAAATGATGTGGCGCAGGTCGGGATCGCTCATGTCAATTGACACGGTGCCTTCGAGTTCTCCAGTGTAAACAAATAGGGATAAGTGCTTCCTGCCTGGATGTGACCTGGATGTTTTGTATGCATAAGTGCATGTGTACCTATGAAATGCAATACACTTTGACTGTATATCCATGTGTGATAGAGCAATGTCTGTTCAAGGCCTCCTTCACTGTACATTTCTGTAATCTGGGTAAACAGGTAAGCTGTAACCATGGTAGCAGCTGAGTGACGCAGAAGCTCAGTGCAAAGGTAGCGAAGGCTATTCTGGATAAAGATAGTTTATCGTTGAGTCTCTTTCCTTGGTTGTCGAGTGCCGACGCTGTGGGTAAGTACTCAGCCTGGAATCCTGAGGCGTCGTATTAAATGACCCGGAGATGAAAGTCAACAGAACACTATGTTTGGAAAAAAAGAGAAGAAGGCCGGATGATCTACGTAACACAACGTAGGCAGAAATTGTGTCGAGTGCTCTTGGAAATTGTGAGAAAAGCGCAATTACAAAGGCAGTCGAGGCACTCCAACAAAGAAATATCAAGAAATAAGGAAGGAAACACTAAAAAGCCGTTATTCTCGCAGCTAAAATGTTAAAAGGGCAAACGTGTTTTGAGCGTCAGGTTCGAGACTCTTTGTTTGGGGTGCCTGGATTGCCTTTGTAATCCATCATCTATATCTCTCCAGAATTACCTTCCTTACCTTTAACTGTGCTGGGCTCGAGTCCGGTTCAGATGTAAAAGAAAAAAAAATGTTCGTCTAGTTCTGGTCTGGTCCGGTTTTACATTGTATTCCATATTCCTGACTGAAACCAAGATCAGACATTATAAGAGAAGCTAGTGTGCATGTCGAGATTCTGTCTGATGGCATAACACTGACCAGGAGCTGAGTCAAGTTTTCTTCTTGAAAATAAAAATCCTTTAAATTATTTTGAGTCTTATAAGATATAATTTAAAAGATGAACCCTCTCAGGGCTTCTGGTGGACGTACAGAAACGGCCCTGAACATGAAAGACACTGAACAGACTTGCACTGAATCCATAACACATGATATGTACACATCACGCATGCAGAGCATTAATGATTGATGTAAATTGACGCAGCCGTGTACGCACGTGGCCGCGCGAGGCACCGTTGACAATGTAAAATACGTGGATAGGCGTTTTTTTTTTTCCACTTTGACATCAGACACTCAGCGGTGCTCCATCGGTACACTTGACAATCAGCCGCACGTCTGATCATCACCGAGGAGAGCCTTGTTACGGGACTTCTTACTCACGGGGGAAGATGATTTCATCATATCGTTGATTCCACAGTTGGCTTAGTGTTCGATAGATTGATTTATAAAGTGCCGTGTGCGAGCTAAAGCAGATGAATCGCGCCGCCCTTCCTGGCTGGAGGATATAATGAGTAATTTTCTTGTGCTATGCTGCATCTAAAGAGACGCTCCAACGAGAAATAAACACGATTGCTCCTGTGGTAACCAGAACCTCGGAGCTCCACCGTGCTCGGGAGTTTAATCAAGTGGAAAGAGGATGGGCAATGAGAGGAGACTGTACTGGAGCGGTCCACTCTCTTGACAGTGCATGGGGCTATGCTGCTAATTAAAAAGTTTAATTCCACAACTGCAGCACTGGCATCAGAGCACTCAGAGGTGCGTCCTTGTGAGTCTTGGCGCCGTCTTATCAGGCGTCGGCAGATTCTGCCATGTTGGGGAAGGCGCAGGACAGGGAGGCACTGCGGCAGCACACAGGCCCAGCTGGAAGGGATGGCATCGTGCCTGCTCGGGGATCTGGCCCACCTTGCTCTCTCCCCATCTCCCCACTGAGTGGAGTCACGGGCTCCCAGTCAGGTGGCAAGAGTCAGGCGCTAAGCTGCCCATGGAGCGAGCTGAGAAACAGAAAGCAGGGCTAAACAAGGGATAAACGCTGGATTTAGTCTTTCTGGTTCTGGCCCCGGCACCGGATCCATGTCTCCATTACACACCCTCTGTCACCCGGTCCTGTCCGAACGACCAGAGGTTGCGCGTACACCAAAGCCTGAGCTGCAGCACACACTGTTCCTTCAAAAAGCCCCGCGGAGGCTGCTTCAGATGTGATACACACCTCCTCCGTGAATGGGAAAAGAAAGTTGTGAATTCTTTATAATGGAGTGCAAAGACGGGATGCGTTTCTTCGCTAAGGTGACGAACGAGCGCACTCCATTGTGCAACTCTGAGTGAGCTGAAAGTTTTAAAGCCGTGTAGGATCTATTGATCAGAGCACATTACAACACGCACAAAGGAGGAAAGGCCTTGGATATGACAACGCTCGTTGTGTGACATGCCTTTAGAAAAAAGGGCCGCATCGCACGAAGCAGCGGGAAAAGATGATTGAAAGAAAAAAAATAAAAGTCGCCAAAGCAAAATCGTTTCAGAGCGCGCTGGAACAACAACAGTGCGTTCGGGGACTAATCACCACCAAGCTGGAAGCCATCGCCGACTCGTTTCTCAGCAGCACGGGTCCGCAGCCCTGGAAGAATAAGAATACGACTCTAAAGATTTATAGGCGCTCCCTCTCAAATTTTATTGCATAGAGGTTAAAGTGTCATTTTAATAACACAGAGATATTAGAGCTCGCAAACCTCAGTACAACTTTTGTTCTTGTTCTCAGCGAGCTGATTTATCAATGTATAAACACTTTACAGAGGAGACGAAGGATACGCCGGGCGCATTATGATTTTCTCACATGATTTCTTTGACCAGACATACCGGCGGTTTCATCTTCTTGGATTTTTTAAAAATCTCGTATGCATTAAAGCTGGTAAATCAGCACAGCGCCACGAAACTCCTCCAACACAGTTGTTTGGATCACGCCCCGCTGTTGCTTTTCACCGTTTTTTTCTTCCTTTAAAAATATGCTTTTAATTCAGCGCTGCCAAGCCCCGGCTGTGGCGCTAGGAGTTTGATAGATGATGTATTCGCCTCATAAACAGGTGAGCCTGGCAATAAATCCTTTAACACTGGGTCAGATCCATAGAGTGGTGAGACGGTGGTGTTTCGGGAGGTGGCGGCTGAAGTGTGTTAGCAGTGAGCTGACAGAGCGATAAGTTATTCAGGATATGCAGGAAACACTCCTGTTACCGAGCATTGTCTTTTTCTTCCGGCTCCAGCATTACAGTCTTAGTGGCAGTTATCTGATGAAGTACAGTATATAAATCAGTTTTATACCCTGTTAAGTCTTATACTGAGAAACTTTATGAGAGAAGTCTAATTTATGGCTTTTGGCCAATTATTGTGAGGACTGGATGTGAGCGTGAAAACTCTGTTCATACACAGATTAAAAGGACGGACAATTCATTTTAGTGGATTGTGTTTCAGCTCACAAAAGAGTAAAGCTGGTAAAATGCTAAATGTGCATTTCTTTCCATAGTGCATGTGGCGTAGATGTTAAGGGTGTGTGTGTGTGTGTGTGTGTGTGTGTGTGTGTCTGTGTGTGTGTGTGACCGTCTTTCTATACTTCAATTTGTGTCAGTCGACTCTGAAGTAATCACGAGTATTTATCGGCTCCCGCTTCGACCTGCTGGGATGAAAACACAACACCTGGGTGGACACATCGGTGCCCGGCAATGTGAAAAGATGTCACTCGTTATTTTTAGAGGGTTTATCTGCATTTAAAACATCATATATACGCACTATTGCTGGTGTAAAGTGGTTTTAGCTAGTAAGTAAGTAAAGTTAGCTGCAACATTAGCATTCTGGCTTTAATTCTCCCAAAAAACGCTGGTTGAATAGATTATTTTTTTAATCTTTTACTTCCCTGTTTTCACCTTGTCTTTCTTTTCTGACATTATGATTTGAGTGCTACTAGCCAGTAGCTTAGCGAGCTTGCAGTTAATTAAAATCAAATCAAATCAACTTGAAGCTTGAATTCATGATGTTTGGTCAGCTAATGGTCAGTCATTTAGTTCATTTTAGATTAAATGTGGTCATCATTGCTTAATTCAGGATGAACATGATTATTGCTGGTCTCCGTGGGTGCATCTAGCATCTGGGACCCTTCTCCCCCCCCCTTATGGACGGCCCTGTCAAATGCCGTCCACACAGTGTGTTCCAATACGAACACGTTCGCAGTGATTCAGCAGGATTCTATCAGGTAAGCGGCAGCGCGATCATCATTCACATCATCGTCGAATGTTCTGTGTAACACGGTTCTCTCGGTGAGATTCCAGCCAGTGTTGTACAAAGAGGAGTCAGACTCTCCTCCATGTAGCATCGTTTTCAGGAAGTGGATGTCTCACAGTAGGTTCTGAATATTACAGGCCATCCAAGCACACACACACACACGCCCCACAAGGGCACAGAGACAGAGTTACTTGAAGTTTTAAGATCTGTGTTTCACGGTCGTATTGATTTCTGATGAATTTCACACATAATTCAGTTCAGATCTATGGTTGCGTGTTGGTATAGCTTTATTTATGACTCCTGTAATGATTTTCCCGGAAGAGCATCAGTTCAGGTTCGCACCTCTAGAAGACACCGATACCGATCATCATACCGAGGCCTAAAGTTACAGAATACAAACACACACAGCGTGATGTGCGCTTTTTCGTTACCTCGAATCTTTCAGATCAGAAATTATTAACACGGCGGCTCCGTGGCAGGTTCTCTCGGTGTGAAGAAAGCCGTTGGAGAGACTCTCTGCTCCACTCTGCTGACTGTCC
Organism: Diplodus sargus; assembly: GCA_903131615.1. Lineage (NCBI taxonomy): Eukaryota > Metazoa > Chordata > Actinopteri > Spariformes > Sparidae > Diplodus > Diplodus sargus. The sequence continues at coordinate 5,334,058 of CAEMYA010000126.1, forward strand.
AGTTCGCACATCAATGCCGAGCAGAATCCCATCGAGCCTCAGTAGATGAGAAACCTCGGGCCTCCCGCTGTATTATTTGATCCGGCCACACACGCTTTTCAGCTGGAATTAATCTAAATCGGACAATCTGACACTCCTCAAAATGCCTTCTTACAACGTGGAGAGGCGGCTCACGCTGCCACTGTTAATCTGCGAGTTAGACCAAATGTCAAGGGCTTCGACGTTTTACGTGTGATGTACCAGATTTGACCAATTTGGGGGAAAATAACCGCTCTGTCAACAAAATTTCATTGTAATTGATCACGCCGTGTTTGTCTTCCTCAGCCAGCAACAGTTCTGGGAGTATTCTACTGTTCTGTTTCGATTTTTTTATTCTTTATTTTCTCTCTGGCAGTTGCTCCTCTCCAACCCCGTTCATTAACACTAATGTAAACGCTATTTGTTTGGCATTTTGCAAAAAAGAAAAAAAAAAAATCCCAGCATTCAACCTCACTAATAAGCCCTCATTAGGCCGGTCCCCTAACTAAGTGTGAATTCCTGCTGAGAACGCTCGCCCACAGCGCACATTAAATCTTCATGTATGATCGATAATCAATGGCGTTGCTTAGCACAATTTACGAGGCACATTATGATTCCACTAAAGTACACAAATACTGGCAGGGAGCTGGGGTAACATTTGCCGGATTGGTCATCGCGCATCAAAAACGCTTCCCGTTCCAGGTTGAGGCATGCTCAAGAGAACAGATAAGTTAAATCCTTGCGGTGGCTCATCCTCCTTACTCAGAAATAGAGGCAACATTAGGAGCGCCAACTGGCTGTTGAAAGCCCTCTGTGTACGGTAATGATGGCTCTACATTGCTAATTGCTTGTTCAAGTAAGCCCAAAACACACTGGAGAAACTGTCCAAGAGCACTAAAAACAGGAAAGCAGGACCGATCACCAATCTGGGCCCCCGTCGGTGGCGGTTCACGCCAGACGCACAACAAACAAGAATCCTGATGTGAATATTAGATGCGTGCCGGGCGAAAAAAAACAATCTCTGTGCCACATTCTGAAGTGTTTCATGATGTAAGAGTTGCTCGGCATTGTTTTCCCTCCCGCCTCCACAATCGGAGCTAATCCCTAATCTGGTAACGTGTCAGTAGCGGGTCAGATGCTTAACGCTGCATTAAACAGGAAAAATGTGAAAGTGCAACAACAACAGAACAACAAAGTTGGATTAGATGTGTTGGAAATTAATGATTCTTAGACGCATTTTGATGCAGAGAGATGAACATGCAGCAGAAACACGCGTCGGGGAAGGACCCCCGTCTTAGAGGTGACGCGTGGAAATGTATTTTACGTAGATTAAAACTCACTCGCAACTAGTGTCGTCAAAGAGATCAACATATCGGCTGCTTCAGGCCTCATTCTTCAGAGTATCGATACACGCCGGCTGCATTATTTCACCCACAGCGAGACGCCACATCGCTCCGCCTCCATGAAATACATTCATTCACTCTCGCTGGTTACACGCGGCACAAAAGCCTCGTTGTGTTCATCTTTGAATAGAAATCACAGTTGTGTGCCCTTTCTGTCAGTTTTTGCCCGCCTTATGAAAACGTAGTATTGAACATCGATATTTCCAAGGCAGCGTACCGAAGCGAGAAATTCCACTATTGTGACAACACTGCAGTACCCGTGAAGCTCTCGCAGGGAGATTTAAAAGAAAAGGGATTTTAGATTAACCAGAGTTCTTGCATTAACTGATGAGAAGGTAGCTGGTGCAGAGACACAGACAATGAAGGATGCGTCATTAAGACGCAGTTCTGCACTCAAATAGTCGAGAAGTTGAATCCAAATCGGAAGAGGCCAGTGAAGATTCACATGAAGTTATGTGTCGCACGATGGAAAAGTTGGACTTCGAAGTTGGGCATTGAGCGGTTACCAAACGGTTTCTGGAAGCAGTTTTATGAACACATGGATCAAAAAAACCATCTCTAACTGCTGATAACATGGACAGACGCCATAAAGAAAAATGTAATGCGTTTCATTTGCAGTTTCAACAGATACATCGAAACACTAACGAGCAGTAATCGCAGCAGCGCGGTGCAGATCTCACCGCTGCTGCAGACGCATGCGCTCCATTTATTTCTAAATGTGATTGGAGTCCTTTTCTCAGCGGCCTATAAAAGTTCATCGGAGTCTGAATCAAAGACCCAAAGCTCCAAAAAAACGCTTCAGTTGCAAAATAAACGACAAGTTACCTACTTTTTTTTTTAAATGAATTAATCAATGTGACTATTACAAAGTGCAGTGTTTAAAGCTGGTTCCTGTCTACAACTCATGTACTGTACGTGCAGCCGCTACACAATACAAGCTGACAAGTTGTGCTGCCTGCCTTCACTTCGGCAGGAGAACACAGCGGCTGTGGAACAGGAGGGGGCGTTCGCTGCTGCCTACATAAAAGAGCACATATTTCCTTTTATTCCACCGCTGTCACTGAGGTTTGACCACGTCAAACATTTGCCGGGATAATGATAACGTCCTTGGAGGAAAAGACTCTTCATGATACTTTACCCAAGTCGGAGGAAAGTGGCAACAAAAGCCTTCACTGGACGGAGATGTGTTTGTCTAAACGAGGCGTCTGAAGCCGAACGTTGAAGTAGCACAAACACATGTTCGCGATCGATCATTCAGCGGTAACAGCCGAATTCATGCCGGACTCACCGCACTGAATGACCGGCCATGTTATTGTTAACATTTCTGCAAACCCACACGGAAAGAACCTATATGCTTGTATAGGTTCTTTCCGTGTGGGAACCACTGATGTTCACTTTTCTACGCGTCAAAAAGCTTCGTAACACAGGGACGTTTCTACCACGTGCGTCAGAATACGTTCGCGCTGCATTTATGACCTGACCTGCGTGTGAGGAGGTGGCGTAGGTCGCAGATGAGGAGGCCGCCAATCCAGTGGCCAACATTTAAAAGCATGGCACCGCCGGACATCTTAAAGAAAACCTCGGCGCGATTTCCAGTCGTGTTTGAGGCGACCAGAACAGGTATTTTAAGCAGAACATGAACATTTTCTAACCCATTTTTTTTGGCCTAAAGCTAAAAAGAGCACAAGTCTTGTCTCAACATAAAATAGAGAACTGAACCTAAGGAAATCTAAAGTTTCACCGTGGTTTCCACACATTACCCTGGGGATCGGGTTGAGCCTCACCCCAGCTGGACCCAAGTGGCAAAGGCTCCAGGCCGGCCTGAATGAATCCACCATCTCTCCTCACCTCGTGGCAGCTTCTTTAATTCACAGAACACAAAAGAAACTCAATGGAACTTCCCTTCATCCTCTTTCCTTTCCTCCGGAGCATCGCACGAGGCATCAGGAGAGTATTCAGCTCAGACACCGTGCTAAAGATCACTACACCCGAATATGTGTCGGATAAACTGTAACCGGGAAAAAGCATCAGCAGTAGATGCGAGCTCCCGCAGATATCATTGGATTCGCCGAGACTGAGCGAGCACCTGAGCACACGTAAGCTCTGACGAGACGCCTCAGGATTACCTCTCCCCCGGAAGGTTGTCGTTGGCATCCATCAGCACGTGGAGCAGCTGCTGCAGAGACAGGCCCCTGAATTTATGAATCGCATTTTACAAGATTACTGGTCTCGTTCTCGCACACCAATGTCAAACGCATGCAAACATCTGTAACTGATCATAATTTCGCTTCCATTAAGTGCACATTAGCCACAGCATCAACAGGCAGAGGGGGAGAGCGATGCAGTAAAAGGCATTGTGTAGAAAACTAGACGAACAAATGTGGCCTGAATGCGCGGCTCCACTCGGCGTTATGCTGCACCCATTAAACCATCAACTTTCCACCCCGCCCGTGTAAAATGTGGCCCTGTGTGTTCACCGGCTCCCTGAACGCACCACTCAAGAGGTGCAGCGACGGATATAAAATGAAGGCTCCCGTGGGGGGCGGGGGGGGTTCTATTTGGCTCAGGGGCCCCCAAAACACACAAGCACACTTCTTATTATTTATGTAAGCATGTCATCCTCCTGTCTAATGAGCCTTTCACCGGAAGCGCAGTGAAACAGCTTGCATTAACACAGGCTAAATGAACAGCCGAGAGCTCCCATGTCTATGCAGCAACATGAAAGCAGATGCTCCACAACCCAAACACCGGCGCCACAGACCTCCAGTCAGCGTCACTGTCGTCAGCTCATTGACTCCATTAGAAAGTCCTGAATCCCCCTCAGGTCAGACATCGTTATGTGAGAAGAACGCCGGGCGGAGCCATGACCACCTGACCACGAGCTCACCCTCAAACTGATTTTTTATTTTTTTTCCACTTAAATAAACACGGGAATGATAAACAGGGAGCTCACCTGCTAATAAAGCTGGGCTCAAAGTGAATGTCAGCCAGCACACCAACTAAAAACTGATGCTCAGAGCTCAGACACGAAAAAAAAAGAAAAAGAAATCCAACACTCTCACGTGTTTTTGTGCAATTGAAGCAGAGGAGGTGCTCCGGTAAGTGATGGGTTGAGGAGGAGGAAGAGAAAATACTGACTGACTTCATGATGAAAGCAGAGTCAAGCAAA
>CAEMYA010000126.1:5341495-5373598 GCA_903131615.1 Diplodus sargus
ACCCCCCCACCCCCCCTTTTTTGCTCTCTCCCCCCCTTCTTGAGCGTCGATTTGTTTTATTCCGAGGCTGACAGACAATGTCACAATTTATTGGAGTGAACTTGCGGATCCGAGAGGCTGGAGGTCTGGCGTCCTTCCAGATGAGCAGCCCGGCTTGAACTGGACTGAGTGCGATGCGCGAAATGTGGACATTTTGTAAAATAACAAAAAGAGGGAAAGAATAAAAAAAAAAAATGAGCAGCAGGGTTTAAAGTAGGATTCTTCTTCCTCTTCTCCTCCTCCTCACCAGCAGCAGCAGCCCGAAGTCCGGTCCAGTCTGCGATACAGGAGTGGATTCACATCCATCTCGGAGCACAATCCACTGAATCTGTTCCCAACAGGAGACGACCGGGGCGCACGATCCCCTCCGCTTCCCTCTCCTCTCTCCTCACTTTTGTAGTAGAAAATCTGCTGCACAAAGGCGTCCACTCTTCTCTTCTCTCTTCTCTTCTCTCTCCCTCTCTCTCTCTCTGAGGCTGCTGCTCGCCGTCCCTGCCGCCTTGCGCCTTCTTCACGTTGGTAGGATCCTACGATGTGCGCATCGGCTGGGTGAGCTCATCTCAAGTGAAGCGCCGTGGAGCCACACAGCACAACTAGTGTGTACACCCACTTTTTTTCCCCTCTCTCTCTCTCTCTCTCTCTCTCTCTCTCTCTCTCTCTCGCTCTCTCTCTCTCCGTGCACAAGTAGGGCTGTGAACGTCAGATGTCCTTATCTGAAAAACCAACAAAAAAAGGTGGATAAACCCGCACGTTCCTCCACATGGACACGCGCACGGAATCAGAGCGGGAATATGCGGGATGTCATGTTTGCAGCGGTGCGTGTGTCGCCTGGTGCTGCATTTATAAAGTTACCCAAACTCCATCCTCCAAATCTTAATTGTGATGGAGATTACATTTTTTTTTTTTTTTTTTTTTTTTTTACAGAAAGCTCATGTCTGCACCCTGCTGGTTTTTCCGTGGAGCGGTTGCATAAGTTAATTAACAACACCAAAAAAGACACAGAAAAGAAGTTGATCCTGCAGAATTTGCTGGAAAACAATCTGCAACACACGCCGCGTTTATTATACAGACATGATGTTATTACCGATGAGAATATCCAGCAGAACTTATCTTGTACACTTTGTTTGCACCAAATAATTGCATGCCATTGAAACGTCTCCCTGCATTAGAGGATCTCGTTCATCACGCACCTCCGAACGCAAGCTCCGCACTCTGTACTGGGTCACAAATAGTTTGCAGTGCCTGGCTCTCAGAACAGAACAGCAAGCTCTGTAGGGGGAATATTCATACGTGCATGTTGGCTTGGCTAAATTGTGTCTCCTCTAAATGCAATCCAGGGGTGACACCAAGTCGTTTTAGTAAAGTGTTGTGTAAAAAGTGTTGCTAAAGGACAACGACGTCGCAAGGGAGCTCTTTAGATTTGCATTCCAGACCCGGTGCGTTCCCACCAAATCACAAAATCTGTCATCCGTCGAGCGCCGCGAGCACAGACGGGAATACATATCTCCTCATATTGCAGAGTTCTCCAACACATAGTCAAGATTTTCAAATATAACTTAAATATCAATGTTTTTTACAATGACGGAATATCAAATGATGTGAAACAGGTTAGAAGGGACAAGCCATGTTCAAGTTGCATGTTTCATGCGTGTCAAATCAACAATTCTACAGTGAGGAGGGGACGATGGTGGTCGTGCCAGCTCAGTAAGGTGGCCAAGTTTCCCAGACAGCGTTTTATCTATACAGCAAGTGCAAAATTTAGCCATTCGCTAGATTATAACGGCTAAATTATTCGGCATAACGTGTCATAGTGTGTTCATGTTTCATGTTTATGAGCTGACTTCTCTATTGTGAGGTGCAGGGTGACGCTTGTGGAGATACAGGTGAGAGGGCTGCCAAGACAGAGGCAGGGTTTCAACTTTTGTAAGAGTGTCACCTCAGTTTCCAGCCATGTTTGTGGCAACCCAATCAGAAATTTCAACCACTAAAAACATGATGTTTTCCTAACTAAGTGGTTTCTGTGTCTGAACCTAACCAGACCTTTAAAACAACATTGTCACAACATAACATTTAAAAATGAACCTAAAGAAACGTGGAGTTGCTACCATGTCAGTGGTATTCTGGCGATTGGGTTGCATACGCACTTGTTATGTTTATGAGCCGTGGGACATTTTCCAGCCATGTTAGAGAGGCCTTTATTTCTGGCAACTTGGTGGGCTAGCTGGGGAGCAAAGTGCAGCATTTAGCTGCTGAAGAATTCAGGTATTTTCTCAGATGTCACATTACAAAAAGCCAAAAGAGAGCGAAGGTTGGGCGTACATTCATCAGGTGGACGACACAGGACTGCAGAGGAGCAACAGCTGAATGTAAGTGTCTTTTCACAATTTAAATTCAACTTTAAAAGTGATAATATATCAACGGTGTGTTTACTGCTTGTTTATCGCTGCCCCCTGGTGGCCAAAAAATGTACATAGTCAAAAACGCTGAAATTCAGTTTTCTTTAACGTTGCTCTTATGGCTTGTATTTTGTTGGTGTGATTTCATGAAGTGGAGATCTTTCTAAGTCATAGATTAAGTTAGTAATCTATATGTTTATGGCTAAATATGAGATACATTATATCTGTGTGAGATTCAGTTGTGTCTGGTAAACCACATCGCTACTTGTCATGTAGCCGTCTGTGCGTCCTCTTTTGTAAAACCTTGATTCCAAAACACTGTTGCCTGATTCTTTTTTTCTGATTTGACTTCCCGTTTCATGTCCTCAGCGAGATGAAACGGCGAGTTATTTACAAACCAGAGCGGTCCATAAGCAACGCAGGTGATTGGGCGAGGGGGAGGGAAGCGTGGACAAGTGTTTGGAGCACAATGGTTACTGGGTGTTTGGCAGTCAAGAGAGCGTAGGAGAGCTCAATGAGTTTGCTGAAAATGTTGTATTCGTAAATTGCCACTCGGAGAAGCAGAGAGCTCTCTACCACGAACTGCCCTGTTTGTAAATTCCCACTGTTATCAGACTTCCTGTCACCCCGTCAGAGAGCTCGGAGCATGCTCAGACACTTCGGGACGTGTCAGTGTTAGCGACAGCCAGTGAAGTGGTACGAAGATGGCTGCCGCCACTTAATGCTGATGATAAATTATTATCACAGCGGCGGAGAAAATATATTGACCCGCTCCATCTTCCCCTTTGTTGTGTCTGTTATCTGAGCCATTCATAAAATCACTCAGACACCGTCTGTCCCTGTGGAGGCAGAGCGCTCGCATTGTCTCTATTTGCATTTACAAACAAGTAGTCGCTCAGGAAAAATGGAGTTTCTCGACTTTCGTGCGGGTCCAGACAGCTTCTTCAACTGGGAGGATTTAGTGTCTGTGTCACAAGGCCAACAACAAATGAACATTTTCTAGCTCACCTACAGGCAACAGGTTTTGAACAAGATCTAAATGAAGATAAGGGTTTTAAAACCAGCTCTATAGTCACTATAAATACAGCACAAGCTCCTCTCGGTCTGCCAGCGGACGCTCAGCGCTCATCACAATGAGACTGTGAGGCACACGGAGCACGGCGGCCCGCAGCCCGCATTAACATTCACCTCGCGTCTAGATTGTATTCAGATATGAATTATCCATATTACATTTATACCTGGAATTAAAAATGGGCCTCGGCTACCCAATGTGTCTGCAGTTCCACTGCAATTATGGTTTTCAATCCTGCCAATATCCACTAACCCTTAATGCAAAATTATTCATCTGACTCGTTATAAATATCATCTCGCAGGCTTCAGAGGAGGCTGGAGCCGACTTTATTCTCGCGCGGTACATGTGTATCTCTTTCAGTGCCACCTTTTTTTTTGTCTTTTTTTTCCCTCTGTTTGAATATTTATACATCACAAAGAAAAGACGGATTCAGTCCAAAAGCATTTAATGGTGCGACAGTCAAACGGGCCATATTAAAGCTGCTTATCTTTAGTATCAATATGAAAAGGCATCTTTCATCAGGTGTGGTGTACATCATCAACGGCGGGTAATGAGTTTTCCAACGCAGGCGGCTTTACATCGCTGTGTGGCTGTCAGCACATTGTTCTCTGTGTACGTAGGTGTGCTGGAGATGCAGCCTGGAGGCAGACAGCACAGATTTCTTTAAGGTGTTATTGATAACGTTCCATCTCCTCCTTTCATTGCATTGGCGCCACAACGCCGCTGTTCCCAATCGTCCGCCCCCCTCAGTTGGATGCCGGTTTGTTGCACGTGCTAATGTTGCTAATGCTAGCTAGTACCGCTAGCACCGTTTATACCATCAGCTCACAGACCCCGGTGGGAGCTGGAACCAACTGTCACAATTCTTACACAGAGATAAATCAATAATTTTGGACCCGACAACATTTTAAAAAATCGTTAATTTACAAATCAATGATGTTTTTAGGGAGAAGAGATACTTCTATTCTGCACTTTTCTGCAAACTGTGTGGATGAATTATTTAAAGAAATGATTTCCCCACATTAATATGTTATTAATACGACCTTTAAGGATTAAACTGTATCTGCCACCGCTTCTATTATTAACTAATGTGGCGACAGAGCTCCTTCAGCGTCTGATTATCATCAAAAGGTGGAACACAAAAAGGACTCCAAAAGACTCAAATTTTCCGAGATGCGCCCAGGTGGAGGTTTCCTGCGCTGTCAATGCAAAATACATCAGGGCCGCCGGCACTTTTCCCTCAGTACAGCTGCAGATCAGGAGCTTTGGATCTTCTAATGTTAAATGACCTGATTCTGAACTCTGCCACAGTCTGAGCCCGTCCTGCTGGAGCCCCGAGATGAGCAGCCATTGTGGGGGGATTTTGGCAGGTCCGAGCTGCGACAGTGCTCGGTGTAAATTAAGTCGGAGTGCTGGGGCCGGTTCCCGCGGCCCGTTGTTCCACTGCGGGATGACAGCAGAGACGGTTTTTGGCTGCAATTAGACAAAAAAATGACAGACTGGAGACGAGTGACCATCCCTGCATCAGCTCAAATGTACTGTGAAGTGACAAACGAGTAAGGAAGAAGGACTCCGGCTCCAAATACCGTTAAATCCACACGAGAAATACGACACAGCTCGAATACATGAACCGTCAGTGTGTGCTGCTGGCCCAGGTTCAGTAGAGTCTACACTCTTGTTGTCGGCTTTGAATGGAGATAACAAAAATCCATGAGGAAAATGCCTTCGAGTGACACTTGGAGGCATTTTCCTTGTGAATTTATTTCAAGAGTTTCTGAAACAGAAGCAGAAGGACCGTTAAAAATCTGTGATATGATTTTCTTAAACAATCTCAGAACGACCTTGCGGTGCTCATCGCATCAAACTTCTGAAATACTGACAGGAATCAAGATTTTTGTTGCTGTTGCAACAAACCACCTTTATATTCAGCCGTCCAATTAGGGATGTGAGAATCCCATGCTTTTATATCTGGGCCCGGAAAATGCATTTGGATCAGAATCACACAGAGCTCTGAGGGGAAAGCATGTGATTTCCGTTCGCACACCAAAAATAATCAGAAACCTGGTTCATGCTTGTGTGAAGGCAAGCTGTGCAACAAAATGGCAACCTAAAGCCTCGGGGCCGCGCACATTAACTGGGAAGAACACACACACAAGCACAATGTGCAAATGTGTGTTCCACCTCACAGCTGTGCATCCTGGGTATGCACTGCACTTTTAAATGGGAGTGTGTTGGATGACTGAAATGCTGAAAGCCGCTATGCTCAACATGCTGAAATTGAGTTTTTTGGGTGTTTAAATAGTTACGCAGTCACTCGGTAAAAAAGTGAGAGTGCGCTCCAAACTTCTGTCATGTATAATCACCATTATTATATTATATATTTTGTGTTTGTATTTTTACATTGCTTGGACAAACTGGTAAATAAAAATCAAAGATGAATCCCTTGCTGAATCTGTTTTTCAGCAGATTTGGGGTTGAAGTCTGGTGATGATGTCCAGGCCAGTTATTGTGCAGTTATTGATTATTTAACAAACGTACAGGGGTGCTTGGATTGTTGTTGAACAGTGCAGTGAGGTGACTTTGAGAGAACGGGAGCAACATGGAGGCGGACTGGAGCTACACTCTGTGCTTTGAGAGCGCGACTCGACGCTTACAACACCAGATCGAGCAGCCGGCTGAGGTCGTCTCCATGTGGGAACACAAGACGACGACCTGGTCTGAAGCTCCCTGAAGTCTTAACAGGTTTAAGTTGCACCCCATTTAAATCGAAATGTCAAAAGAGATGAGTAACTTCTGCCAACATCGAGACACAACCACATGTACAAGTTTTAATTCGGAGTGAAAATTTACTGGAGAAGAAAGTGGAATAAAATTGAACAAGACAATCGTTGAACATAACTCTTAAGACGTCCTGGACGTCACTGTTTGCATGCCTGCACGTGTATCAACCCAAGCTGCAATAAGCTATGGCTGTTTTCACCACAATAATGAAAATAGCAGCACAATTAAACAATGGCAGAATTTGGCAAGAAGGTGGATTTAAACACAATGTTTTTTTGGCTCTTGTTCTAACAGATTTCATTGTGCAGCCTTCCACAAAAATTGTTTTGCTTTGATGAATTCCAGACACATAACAGCAAAATTAATATGCTGAAAAATTAATATTCTCTTTTTGTGAGGACCCACATCGAACCCACATTATGGCGCGCTTCACAGTCAAGGAAAGCTTGAATATTCAGGACTGAGTTGTGCACATTCCGCCGAGGTGGGAGAGAAACTGAATGCAAAGCAGAGGGAGAAACTGTGGCTTTTTTTAAATAATAACAAATTATGGCTAATTGTTCGAGCTGACAGCTATTGATTTAGTTCGCTATTAAGCGTGTCCCCGCGCAATGTACGATCTCCCGTGATTGTGATTTATAGCAACTATCGCTTGTACTGATGACATCGTTCCGTAAATTAAGAAAAAGTGTCTGATGTGAGCGCCGGACCTCATTGGTCATTCCTCACAAACATCCGCTCCCTCGCAGATCCTCTGATCCTGCATTAAATAAAAACTGTTGTTTTCAGCACAGTTTTGCAGAACACGCACATATTCAGCACTCGCGCCAGATAGTTACTCTGTCCACTGTCCTCTCTCGCTGTGATTCTTGCATAGCTGCAAAAAAAAACCCTACAACAACTTAATTCCTGAGTGGGCTGTTTGAAACCAGATAAGTTATCCGTCACTTTGGCCTATTATTGTTTCTGGAAAGCTGCTTTTGAAGTGCTGAACTCGCCCGCACAACTCAGCAGGGTCAGCTGTCAGAATGACTAATTGATGCAGGGATTGACACCATCGATTTGTTTATTTGAACACTACAGACCTCAGCGGGGACGTCTGTAGCCAAGTGCTAATTCAGGAGCTGCCGGCATCGGAAAAATTCACGCTTTTTTTCCCAAAATCAAATGCATCATACCCCGTCGACAAGGCCTGTCCATTTTCAAAGGCCGCTCTCCAAACGTGGCGGAGAGATGCAGCCTTGTTCGGCTGGATTTGAAGGACACGTCTTTTCAGTATGCAGCGATCCATTTCAGCTCAGCCAGCTGTTTCCCACTGCGCCAAGGCGGTTCTTCTATAGTCAGGAAATAACAAGTCGGCGAGTCCTACTTACCAGGTATGTGGTAGAAAACGTTCAGGGTAACATGACCATTCACCCATTTCCTGTTTCATCCTCATCAAAATAAAACGAAGACACCGGTCGACTACGAGAGCATCTTATTTACGAGCCGTGTTTAAGTTTATTGTCCTGATCAGCAGCAAAGAATTAAGTCAAAAAGCAACACAGTCCACATAGGGTGGAGGTGGGTGGATTAAACAAGATTCATTTCTCTCACGCTTCCTCCGCAATCACCTTGTTTACCCTCTCAGTCTAACCAACCAGGTTACGGCTCGATCTTCTTAAACCAATCGCATTCTCCTCTCTGTCAGTTGTCATTTAAGTGCAAATCATTTTGCAACCTGCCCTTCACCCCATTCACCTCCGGCGCCCACTCCTCCTCACATCCGTCCAGTCACCACCACCGCTGCGAGGACTCCGTCAGAGCGGTACCCTGCGCCACACACAGCTTCATCGCCCTTCAAAATACGACGATGTCACGATGGAGTCTAATGCCAGAGATTCATGTCGAAAAATGCCTGCTTACCCGTTTCAAGTGTCCCCTCAATGAAGCGGTGTCACACACATAATGTGATTTAAGGTATATTTAAGTGCCTTAACCTCAGCGAACTGCAATGGTACAATGAACACCGGCACACCTGTTGCTGGTGCGCTGCAGCGGTCATGTTGTTTCATTGGAGTCAACGGCAATTGACCTTTTGTGTGGTTTACATACGAGGATGTGTTACGTGGGACACTTATCATATAGATCGAATCTATTGTGTAAATTAATTTCCCACTTTGAGTCAATTAGGCAAAAAAACAATGTGTAGTAGAGCCGCAGTGAAAGATTATCTTCTTTTTGTTGATCTGTTGATTATTTTTTCAATTAATTCATATGTTGTTTGATGTACAAGATGTCAGAAACTGTTTCAGTTTTCCCCAAGATGAAGCACACATGTCCTGTTTAGCTGCCAACCCAAAAGGTGTTCAGCTTACTGTCATAAAGGAGTAAAGAAACAAGAACGTACTCACAAAAGAAAAGTTTTTCCCAGGTGTTTCCAGGTATTTTGGGCCGTTAATAATCGGAACATGACAATTTTTAATCTCTTGGGGTTGCTTCCATAAACGTGTCCGTCTGTTTGATATAGAATAATGAAAAGTCTCTTATTTATGGGTGTAATAAAATATATATTTCTTCTCCGCAAAAAATGATTAGTAATAAATATCAGCAAGAATTTTTAATGTTTAACTATGATCCACATGAGTTATGAGTTGGGCCCACTGAAGATTGAATGCACAAGTGGTATTACTTCTCTACAGCGCACCAGAACTTGTTAGACATCCTGTAATTATCAAGAGCTACAGTGTTTTATCTCGCATTAAGATTTTTAATACAATTTGCTATTTTCCTCGTGGTTCTGGTGTTTATTTTGACAAATAGTTGCTGCACTGCAGAGTCAGTACAACGGGTCCATTAGTCGACGGGCTCGCAGCGTTCGTGATTCTCATCGCACTCCGCCGCGGTCGTATTGTCTTCCCCTGTCTTCAGCTGGCTGCGGTGTCGATGGCGAGGTGAAATGATAGATACTATCCTTTACCTGATCAATAATTCTGCTTCCCTCCAATGTTGTCCGGGCTGCCACACCGCAGACTAATTAGATGATAAAAAGTGATGGATGTGTATGAAATTCTGCTGGCCCTTAAGAGAACTCCTTTGGGCTTTTCTCCCATTTCCCGCTGACCTTTTGGATCCCAACTTTATTGTACGTGGACACAGTTACGTCAATTTGTTGGATGTTTGTGATGCAGCAATTGGCTTTTGTTGCATTGATTCACTCTCGCACACACACAAAGACGGAAGAAAAAGATGTTTTTTTTAGATACACAGATGAAGAAGTCGGACATAAAGGTGTATTGATCCTCATTCCAACACACGAGATAATGAGATTTCCACAAATTTTCTCCCGGATAAGTCACGGTGGCTTTGCTGCGAGAGAGAGAGAGAGAGAGAGAGAAATTATTCCTGGTGGAGTTTGTTGTGCCGGAGAATCCAATAACCTCTATGAATAGGTCAAATGTTCAATGGCCTCCTTTGAGGATGTGAGGACCAGGTGACCATTACCGGAGCGAAAATGAAAAAATCAAGGCGGCTCCGAGCATGGATACATGGATCGGATATTCCCAACAGGATCAGCGAGAGGCTACTGGAGCGCCCTGAATATTTTAATATGACCCATTTTACCATCAAGGTATGAACGTTATATAAGTAAAATATATCTTTGGGCAAAACATTGTTTATATGTCAGAGGTGCAAAAGGCAAGATTTCTTTTACCGACAGCACAAAATGACCAAAACTCTGTTTGTAGAGGAAAAATGAATTTCTAGAGTCGTCCGACCTCCTCCTCTCATCTGCTGCACATTCTCAGCTGCTGAGACAAAAGCTGAAAACACCTTGTTCTAAAAGCAACAGAGGAGCTCCCAAAATAATTCTGACATTGCAGTATTCCTCAAAGATAACGAGCTCCGTTAGTTGGGTGTCCCCCACCCTTAAATCTGAGGATAACAGATATCTTAATCTGACCTTGGATGTTTCCTAAAAGAAAAAAAAAAGAGATTTCATAGAAGTTGCCAGCGTTTGAGAAGATGGTTTCCATGTCTTCCCTTTGTGGTGCCTAATCAAACAGTTTGCAGAGGATTTTGGTGTTTTTCTCCCTTTCTCCTCGCATTATTTGCTCATGCGTTTTGATCACATTTTCCCTTTTACTCATCCTCCCATTGTGCCGCCGCCTGTACTATCTTTGGGGGTGTTGATGTTAGACTGATGCAACACTTGGCCTGCTGTGCCTTCTCTCTTCCAACATGTCAGAGCACAGACAAAATAATGGGGTACAATTAGAGCAGTGGTGAAAATGTTCTCTTGGAAGCATCATCATAGCAAAAGCAAAGTCTTGAATGAGTTTCTTTAGGAGCTGGCCTAAAAATCACTTCCCTCTAATGACCTATCAGTGGAAAATGTCCTGAATTGATGACATCCATTTGCCCTTTCCACAAATTGTGCTTTGGAAGTCACTCCCTGCTGTAATGTCCTCTGCGGAGTTGCTGTAAAGGCTCCCTTTTCCCAAGGCGCTACAGTGACTCAGGACTGGAGCTGCTCGGAGCGAGCTGCCGGTGGACCGCAGGCGCTCTCTGGAGCCGTTGTTCCTGAGTTAGCAAGACGTCCCCCCGGTGCCTCCCAGGTGTGGCTCCCTCAGCATAATTAAGGTGGGATCTGCCAGGGCTTCTGGGCCAGGGTCATTCATCAACTGGATCACCCGCAAGATTAATGTGCACTTGCTGCAGCGCTCCAATGGATTGCTGCCACTTGCTGAGATCATTAGCGTTGGCCTCCGTATGACTGCAGAGGGCTCCGCTCAGTGGATGGGGAGATTTGCAGCTTTGCATACTAAATGAATAGTCCATCATTGCCTAATTAAGGGATTATTGGAGACACTTGTGTCCAGTCCCCCGGACAGTAAACCATAACTGAAGGGCAAACTAGATAGATTAGCTCCACCTGCTTAGTAGCAAAGTGCAAAGTAATGAAACTGCTGACAAAAGTAAGCTCAAAGGAGAACGAGGAGGGAGTGCGTCATTACACAGCATGTGAATCCCAAAGGGACTCCGATCCGCTGTTTAATGACTCACGGTTTTTACAGCGGGAGGAGACGAGATTGCAACATTTCACCGTTCACACAGTTTTTAAAAAGTTGCTGATAAGAATCGCAGCGAGCCGCAACTTAGAAGAAAAAAAAACACAGAGTTTAGCATTGGAGAGCTACTGAAGAAGGCAATAACAGTACATGCAGTTTATTCACTGACAGACAGTTCAGACAGCCTCAGCATTTTAATTTTTGGATCTAATTCTAACAGAAAGAAGGCCGTCCACTTACTTGGTCCAACAAGGAGACTCTTTGGTTCTGTGATCTCATGTTTAAACCTGCAGTACAAGATTTTTCCTCCACTCGAGAGCAGTGAAAAAGAAGGTTTGAAACACAACATGGATATCACATTTTATTTTGTTGTGACATACTTGTTAGCAAACAGAAACATGATCATTCATTTGGAGTCCTGTTAGGTTCCCTCTGATCAATGTAAGTCTAATATTCACTTACTTTTAGCTCTACTTTGGTCTTTACCAACCAGATCATTTGATGCTCTCGGGTTTGTCCAGCTGCAGTCTTGAAGACTACACCTTAGCACACCACACGCCCCCATGAGATCATTTCCTAACCCTAACCGAGACATTTTCCATGAACATGAAGTGGGCTCGTCTTGTAGCTGTGTGTCTGCAGATGGTTTATCAGATATGGTGTTGTGCCTTTATTATAACTGTTGTTATTCCAGGACGATGGTGGCTGAATGGCCAAAGTATGGGACACTTGTCCGGGTAACCAAAGTTTCTCTCCTGTTTGGAACATACTAGATTTTTGCCACTGTTTGGTTAGTTTTAGACTACTAGTATACTTGGTTAGGTTAAGAAGAAGATGGTTTTTAGCTTAGCTATGCATTATAAAGGGATAACTTATCCAATGGATATATTTTCTGGACATTTTTCCGAGTCGCAAAGCAGTGATATTACAAGATAAGAGTTCAAAGACAGAACAGAGTTGTTCCAGGAATCAGATTTGGAGTCTGCAGACAGCCCTGCTTGGCGACGCTGCAGGTTTGAATGATTATTCTATTTAACTTCATCACTAAGAGCCAACAACTCAATCCATAATGTCTAATTTGGTCTCTTTCAGCTGCTAAAGAAAATATCTGGATGTTTGGATTGCTAGATTTCCTAGATGTCTTTGCAGGCCATTCATTCACTTCTCTGTATCTCTGTGGCATCGTGCGGGGCGACACCACAATGTTTGATTTGGTGTGCTGGAAACAGCTGCCTATGGCTTTGTGTCGGGGGTTTAACGAGAGCGTGGAGACTCAATGCTGCTTGTGTGCCAACTTGTAAGCCAAAACATTAAAAACATCTCCATTAAAAAAAAAACCTGCACAATGCTGCTTGGCCTTAAAAACGTTTTTAAAAAAAATTGCATTGTGTGACATTTTTTTCCACAAAACCACAAATGGAAATGTGTCAGAATGAGCAGAGAACGGGAGGAGCCTCCACTTGTTGTGTGAACCATTATACAGCTTCACACTGAGAGGAGAGGGGAGGGCTGAGCGCGGCTTCTCCGGCTGTAAGCCTCCCTGTATATGAGGCTTGTTTTTCATTGACTGTGTCAGGAATCAAGAGGGCTAATCCCTCAGAGACTTCAGATGAAAGTTTCAAAAGAAATAATGAAAGGCATACTGCCTGAGGGTGCATATCGGGGTGAACGTACAGCAAGCTGGAGAGAACAGCAGCGGCGCACGACAAGCAGCAAAGGAAGAACATAACAGCTTCCCTCGCTGCCACCCCCACCAGTCTAACTATAAATCACATATTCTGTCTCCGAGACATAAACAAATACGCAGCAGAGCACATCAGAAACTTGGCACAGCATGAATACTTTTAAAAACGTAACATTTTGCGGCTTGTACTTTTAAAATATCTGAATGATCCGTAAAAATGACTAGAGACTTTACAAAAAGGGAACAAAAGAGCACTGTTTTGTTTTTTTTCCTCCCCTTTCTGCCGGCTTTGAATCACAATGTCCTCTTCTTACAGTATTAGGAAATCTTTCAAACATGGAGCTTTTGCATATTTTGTGACTGCGATACATGTAATTAAAAAGATGTGCTCTATATGACACAAAGCCATTGAATCAGAGTCTGGCAGAAACGTTTTGGAAAAGGTCCTCTCTGTGTGGTTGTGTGTTCCTGTGTGATTTTCCGTGTGTGTGTTTGCATTTATATTTCTCTTTGCCTGTGTGGGTGCATGGGTGAGTGCCATGTGGAATCTGTCCACATTGTTAGGTAGGTAGATATAAAATTCAAAGACACTTGGCTTCACACTTTGGGATAAAAAAATAAATGAAATAAATCTATGTACAGAAATGTAACAGGATTATACCTGATATATAATTTCCCTGTTAAAAACATCAAAGCTCGCTGTTAGATAATAAGAGGGATTAAAAAAAGATGGGGAATAGGTGGATGTGCTGGACCAAGTTCTCTAGGCTCTGTTCAGACCTCACAGGGTAAAAAGGTTTCTGCGAACCACGGCGGGGATGTGCCATAGACTTCATACCACAGTGACGTGTCACATCACATTCACAGTTTATTACCCGGCTTTCATGTTGGGAGACAAAGGAAATGGCTGTGGAGTTAGAGGGGAAAAGGCCACCAAGCCAGTGACCACTGTTCAAGTCTGTGTTCCAATGTTTTTGTAATGTTTTAAGGAGACCACAGGTCAATTTCCGGCCGGGTTTGTGGCATCCAGAACATGCATCTTGAGCCAAAACACACTGGTGGACTCTGCAATAGCGCCCTCTCTGGTGCCCTGTCTTCACTGTAAATGTATCGTGACTTTCTGTGTGCTAGTGCCGTTTTTTTAATATATTTTTCGTGCCTCAACCCAACCAGAGCAGAAACACAGGAGTTGTGAAATTTAAAGTGTTTACTCGTCTGCGGTTCTGCAGCAGCGACGTAGTTTGCCAACAATTATTCTGGGTTGACCCTCGCTTCAATTTTAGGTTCCAGCAACTGGCAACGACACCGACTGTTTCTATCCGTCCGTTGGGTCCAGAGATAAATCGGCCCACCAAGAGGCACCAATTTCCCGTCTCCATTACTTCCAGTTGCTTTTATGGTCTCGCAAACAAATCAGTCACATGCCCTCAACTCCTGCGGCAGATGAGACATGTAGACTCTGACCCGTGGGCCTGAGCTGCATAGACTGCGCACCATACCTCTAAAGTGAGCAAATTAGAATGCCGTACTGTTCGCAGACCGTGTGCAGTGAATGGAGAACAACCCCTAATAGTGCTGGCAGAGAAATGCATCTGCATTCTGCTGGTCATGCATATGTAGATGTGTCCCCCCCCCACATCCCTTATCCACATAGTGATGATTTGTAGGTAGGGCCAAGCGACTTGGCCGGTAACCCTCGCAATTATTAATGTGCAAATACGTTTTTTTTTTTTTCCGAAAGATGCTCTAAAGTCAAACATCTTTACACAGTCGGATCAGTTTGGCTGCGGTCGGTATCACTGCTGCCAGACACCGGCAGAGCAGGCCGGCCAGAGTTTCACAGAAGCTTAAAAGCACAGCTTATAATCAACCTTATTATAAAAACATCCACTCGGCTTGGTTCAGATTACTGTGTCCACAATAATTAAAAAATAATTTAATGAGGGGTAAAGCCTCTGCCCAGTTACTCCCAAGTTGCGACCAATTTTCGACTTATAGCTCTGTTTTTTTTTTTTTTATGGCAGCGGAGATGAACACTGCGCATTCGGCTCGCTCCATATAATTTACCTCCTCGCACAGGACTCAGCACACAGCCAGCTTGTAAAGTACGACAGTAATATGCTTTCTGTTGGGAAACAGGTGTAGTGTGACTGCTCCAATCAGCTGCTTCCAATCGAATACTTTAAGAATAGCAGGCTGTGGAGCTTTATGAATGCTCATTTTCCGGAAATGGTTTTGGTGTAAGGACTCTGAACCTTCGGATGATCATTTTCTTAACTACCGAGCGCCCCGCTGCTGGCGCGGTTTAACACCCGGCAGGATGGAACGCATTAGATATAAGAGGCTGTTTATAGATGGTGTGCCATTTTTGCTGGTGACCTAAAGATGCTCTAAAAGATATTCTGAGTCGTATGCTGGCAGCGTCTGCCTGCCCGTCTGTCAGTCGGTAGGTCGGTCCACCAGTTTGGTTCAGACAGAATTATCTCAACAGCTTTTGGATGGATTGCAGTTAAAATTCACCACAAATTTTTCATGTTGGTCAGAGGGTGAATCCAAACGATCCTCACAGCAGTGAAGCATCTCTGCATCCACTTGATGGATTGGAACAATGTTTACCGCAGACATTCATGGTTCTGAGACAATAGATCCGTAATGACTCTGGTGATCAACTCCTCCTCGAGCACAGGTCGAGTTTGGCAGTCCATCCGACTTTTGGGTCCAAGCGTTGGATAAGCTGATAAAACATTTAGTGCAGACATTTGTCTTCCCCACTGTGTTAAATCTAATTACTTTGGTCGTCCCCGGATTTTTTATCTAGCACTGCGATCTCGTTCCAAATACTTTGGATTGTGACAAGAAAAGCTGCAAAACTAATGATATCCCCTTCCTCCGCTTTAGTTTGCATGCGGTGATAATTAGCAATTGATAGCATCCTACAGCAAAATTAACCTAGTAGACGTATCAGCCAGTTATTAGCAATGTATGCTGATGTTTCCAGAGTTTTGCACACCAAATCTTTGCCGCGAGCTTCTTTGACGTGAAAAATTATGGTTTTAATTCATAAACATCATATGTGTGATTCATGGCACAAATCAAATGGGATCAAAAATGTTATTAGTCTCTCCAAGTCTCTCTCTCAGTCTACCACCATACTAGTTTTTTCAAGGTAAGGTCCCCTGAAGTCGACTGGAAGGTGGAAAAACGCTCTTGCTTGTTTGTACTTCTCTAAACCAATCACAGTCTCCATGGGCGGGGCTAAACGCAGGATGAAGCAAGGGTGCCCCTGCAAAATAGTGTTGGAGTTCTGACAGAAGAGGGATTTAAAAAGGGAACAGGGATTTTGTAAATAGTACTGCACAGATTGAAATAGGCGCCCGATGGCAGATGAAGGTTTAAACAGTCTTTTATTAGCCTTTTTTAGGTCTTGTGCTATCTTAGTTAGTCATTCAATTCATTTACTTTTCCAATTAAATATTGGTAAACAATAAACAAACAAATCATATTCATAATACAGAGTTTAACATCTGTTTACACAGTTCAAACAGAAAATCAGGCTGCGGCCGTCACAGAAATCACGCGTCTCCTGAATAAATCTGTCTAAACGTCGGCGTGACAGCGTCTTCTGATAGACGGAGGCCCAGATCATCAGGGCTGCACATTTCCATGCACAGAAAGAATAGCCGCGGCAGCTGTCTCTGATTCTCCACCTGATTTACCAATAACTGACATGCAGAGCCGGTTTCCACAATCGCTCTGCTCCGCTGGGCCGGGATTTATAGTTTCACACGTTGCATCAGATGTCAGAAAATAAAATAATAAAAAAATAGGAAAAAAACACAAGAGGGTCAGTGTTTATTGCCGGCATCAGAAGAAATTCAGACTCAAGTCTCCCCTCGGGTGCCTCCATCGCCAAAAACTGAATCTCGTCTTCCTCAACACCTCCTCTTCCCTTTCCGCTTTATGAAATGAGACGAGAGATTCTTCCTCCATTTTCACATCTGACCCACTTATACATTCGTTAATTAGGGTTGAAAGTTCAAACCTGTGCGCTCTGAACTCGTCGGGCTCAGACTGACAGGGGATGAAGCTTTAACTGTGGCAGGTTTGAGACTGTAAAGCCCTCCCCGAAGTATCAGACCAGCCAATGGTTAAACTGTTCCCTAAAACCTATTGTAATTCATCAGGTTTTCACCTTGTCTGACATGTTCTTTTTTCCCCCCTGACGTACTTTTTTAAGCTCTTAACCACACGAGTTTTACGCCTCGTGTCTTAATTACGCTGTTGGCATTTGAAACCCAGTTTCCTCTCTTCCGCATAGTGACTTTAAAGTAGACATTTTCTTGATTTGAGTGCCTCATTACGAGATCTAAATTTTTAATTTTGGTGGAATAAATGAGACCCTTTAGATGCACATTGCTGTTTTGGAGGCATGTTGTGGGAGAACCGCGAGCCAGAACGGTATGTTTCTTCCCTGTGAGCGAGCACGGAGTAATTTAAAGGATTTATTATAGGCAAGGCACGCCGGGTGCAAAGGGAACATTTGTCCAGAGAGATTCAGGATATACAGTAGCTCTCCATTCAGAGACGACCAGAGGGTAAATGTTCACATGGACAAGAAATATGTTCCTGCTCACTGGGGTTTGATAACACCCAGACAGAGGTTAAGTTTATCCACTATGTCGAGAGATAAAGATTCTGGTTAGGTTTTTCCATTTCTTCCAGGATATACCGAGTTCTTATCACCAAAGTGTGACATGGTGGAAAAACAGAAAGACGGCAGCTGTCGGTTGTTGCACTCTGAAGGCAGAGCAGTCGTGACTGCATGTTGGGATGGTTGTTATTCGACTAAGGTTCGTCTACAGCTGGTATTTTATAGCATAAATAATGTGAATGCATGATATTTACATCTGTGCCGAAATTGGATAAATGCTATTTTTCAAGGTCATTTGGGGAAAATAGGAGACAATTTTAAATGTAATTATCCCTTTAAATTGTAAAAACGTGTCTCATTTCAAATTCGTTTGTTTTCAGTTTCAGATACATACAGCTAGAAAACATCCCTATATTTGTAGCTTTACTGAATTGTCGTCTGCACTCACTGAGAGCACATAAAAGAAAGAAATATATTGTAAAGAAATATATAAGACATTTATGTATTTGCATGATATTGAAAATGTTGGCATGTTGAGCCTCACAATTGCCCCGAGGTTCAAACAGTCGTCCTGGTGCCTTAAAAACTAAAAACATATTTTCCACACCACAAAAAG
This sequence comes from Diplodus sargus, assembly GCA_903131615.1. Lineage (NCBI taxonomy): Eukaryota > Metazoa > Chordata > Actinopteri > Spariformes > Sparidae > Diplodus > Diplodus sargus. The sequence continues at coordinate 5,359,786 of CAEMYA010000126.1, forward strand.
GTCGTGAGATGCACCGGTTGTTAACGACTCCAAATCATCTGGTAATTAGATCATAAGAGCATCGGTTTATGTTTGGATTTGCTCTCATTAACTATTGGCCTTTGGAAAATCTATCTGGATGAAGTCTGCAGAGCGTCGGGGACGGAATCGGAATGAGAATGACCTGGGAGCATCGTTCCGCCACCGCTCCTAAGCCCTCACAAAAGGGCGTCGTCACACCCCGATTGGCTGTGAGCTCAATGCCCCAAGCTGCTCTCACTCATTACTTAGGAGTCAGTCTTCACACCCTGATCACAGGTGATCCCAATCCACTGGAATCAGTCCAGAGGGATTTTAAAATTCAGCCAAAAGGGTCTAACAGCCCCCTTTAATTTAATCAAGTCCAATTTAATATCAAATAAAACATATTTAAATCCCCTGGTTCCAAATTTTTATACAGATCTGCATCGTATTGTACTCACTAAAAGATACCAGAAACCCTAATATACCTGATTTGCTTATTTTTTTTGCGTAATCCGGCTAACAAACCAACCAATAGACTAAATAAGAATAAAAACATTTTAAAAATAAAATATTCGTCCACTGTCTCAATATTTTTCCTTCCACGTGCGACTGAAGCGACCCGAGCAGTTTCTGAATAGCTCGACAAATTAAAAGGAACCAGGAGAAGCAAAATAAAAACATTATTCTGCGGCTGGCTGAAGGTCAGGGGGAGCTCTCACGAGCCGCAGAGGGACCTTTACCGATTCATGCCACGTTTTGAATGAAAAGCAACTCAAGCCATACCATCAATTCATGGGACTCAGCTGTCCAATTAGTCTTATCTGTGCTTTGCAAGAACAAAAATGTGTCACTTAATAGAAAAATGTGATAGAAATGTTTGAATGTAACTGTCCGAAGAATCAAGAACAGAATATATCACCAGTTTAATAGCTAATTATATGATCGTTTCAAAGCTCGGCTGGTGTCAGCGCCTGTTTTGTGAGGTGCCACCGGTGATTGTACCCAAAATGACAAACGCAGATTTCAATTAAAGATGGCTTTGAAGACAGAAAATTATACTGGTCTGTCTTTTAGACGGTGTTTCACAGCCAGTAGGTGTGTTATCTAATCCTTAATGGCGCATCGAACTGCGGGAGAAAGTCTTATGAGTGAAATGCGGCGATGAATCAACCTCCTAATGGGCAGCACAACAATTTCGGGAGGAGGACTGAGGAGGGTTTTTTTTCTTTTTTTTTTTGCTAGTTTGACTGATTTTCTTCTTCCTAGTTCAACCGCAGCAGAAACTCACAACACTGTAATCCTGCATCGTCTGTGCCAGCAGAGCTGTGCGAGGCCCCTCTGAACTTTTCCACATATTCAGTGCGCTGTCATGTTTTCACCAGAGTGATGGCACTGTGACTGCAATAAAAAGTGACTGGAGTGTACAGTCTGAATGAATGAACAGTTGTAAATAGGACAGCTTCTTTATCAGATGATGGACGTGTCTGAAACGCATCCCCGGGAAATGTTTGCACAGTTTTCCAGCTGTTGAATTTCAGACATCAAACGGTGTCATTACGTCCGCCGGCATCAAGGACACCTCTCGCTTGAAACAATTCCGCACTCCTCCGCGGGCGAGTTGTTACTTTCTTCGGCAGGTGCCTGTTGCGATTGGAAGTGTATAAATCATCGAGCGGGGAAGGCTGTCAGCCATGATGACACTCCTCATAAACACTGCTGACCGCTGGCCAGGGCATTGTACTTCTTCATCAGCTCTCCTCATCACAGACGAGTGCTGAGGGCGCCGTCCGCATCCTCACTCGAGGGGGGGGGGGAGCACCAAACTCTCCGGCTGACAGAAAACCGCCCTACACTCCGGAGTGCAGGGTTTTGAATCGCAGTGATGTTTCCTTGGCAAAATGTAGGTCCAAGTGCCGGCGGCGGCGGCGCTGATGTAGGAAAAACAAATTTTGATTGCAGCGAGTTTACATCACACTGCAATGTGGCACAGGCTTTTATCAACATAAGCAGGCTGGGCCACTATGATTGGATGTTTGGTTCACATTAATATTTCTCTCAAGGCTATTACATTAATGAATATGGAGGAAAAACACAGAGCGGGACTGTATGTGGTTTTACACAGCTAATGCAGGCTGACGATAATTCAGCGAGACAGCAGCAATTTGACGTAATGGTTCTCAGAGATGTTCCCCTGCACTCCGTGGTTTCACTCGCACGCTTTGGGTTATTTGTTTCTGCTTACGATGAAATGCTTGTATTCAGATAAAGTGCAGTAATAACAGCAGCGGTAGAATATAGTGAATATAACAGCATTTCTCAGGAGAGATTTTCTGAGAAGCCGTGATGTCAGGAGCAGATGCCGAGTATGATGATACCGTCGTGTTTGGATTCATGCTTCTGTTCAAATGATACTGTGTTTGTCCGTGTGTCAATCCATGCTGATTCCAACCAGTGCCACCATTTTTAGAGAAATGTCTCAACAACGACCGGATGAAATTTCTGGTAGGATAATTTGGTTCATAGTCTTCAGAGGATAATTCGGATGTGTTACTCTCCTTTGTTGATACACCTCTAATTTGTTTTACCTATAACGTTTAGTAGGAACAATTTTGAAGTTTTATCATGCAGAGTTAAAAAGTCAGTGAACCATCCTTTGATACGTTCAGGTTGAACAGTTTGTGTTATATGGCAGATGTATTAATTAACATAATTTTGTCGTTGTTGATGGGAAACGTAGCGAATCTGTCTGGCACCACATGTTTTCACATAATGTATGAGCCTATGCAAATAAGTAGCACATACACATCATTTCTTGGAGACGTTTGTCATGTGTTATCATCAGGTATTAAAGAAAACCTCTGGATCTCCTTGATGGACTGGAATAATTTTTGTCGCTTTGTCATTTATGGTTGCGAGACATTGAATCCTAGTCAGCACCACAATTTGGGTTGACATGTTTGTTTCAGATTATAAAGTCTGGACTGGGTGGACTGTGATGACGTTTGGTTCCGGCATAAATTTGGCAATCCCTTAAATCATCAGGTCATGTTTGAGTTATTTTTCATACCTATCAAGGACAATATTAGCGTCATTGTCATGTTTAGTGTTGATTAGCATAAATTCAGCATGCTAAAAAGCTGAACATTTGCCAACATATACGCAGATGACATCACAGTCACAGCTTTAGTACAGGCACTGTGGATGTGTTATTTAGACCTTGATACGGTCACGTCACTCATTCGTGCTTTCAGCTTTGCCTAGTGGCCACTTACAGTGATGCGGCAAATAAATTCTCCTGAGGCCCAAAAAACTTTTTCTCCATGGTCATGGAGAGCTCCGTAAAACTGTTGACAGGACACCTCGGACCTTAAACCTATGACTCTGTCTATTATGATCTGTGACTTCATTGCCATGTAAAGTCAATGTGCTGAGCAGAAACTCGCATATATTCAGCATACGGCATAATCAGGCATAAGTCAACCCGGAAGATTAAAACTTTTTTCCTCAGTGAGCTTTACAGAGGTTTGACTGCCATGTTTTCTTATGTTGCCTTTCAAGAATGGACCTCATCTGAACCGACTGTATGGATGAGACTGTGTCTGTAAAGCTTCCAGAGTAAAATAGGTGAACATATCCTTTTTTTTCTTTTTTTATTATGTCCGTAGGTTAGTCGTAAATCTCTGTTTTCTGATTGAAAGCCTTTTTCTCTGATACCGAGGCTACGACATTCATTATGTTCATGTTTTCCTCCTCGCACCAACAGTTTGATTTCAAGTATATTCTTTAATAACTTTCCATAAAATAAATGAGATGTGGATTGTGTTGGCAGTAGCCGCCTTTTCCTCGGGGGTATCGGGGACAAAATGGTCGCGATTAATAATTCATGTGATCTGTTTGATCCCCATCATCGTAGGAACAGTTTCCTCCAGCTTAATGCCCATCAGTCCGAAATTAAATAATTCTCTGAGTCAAATGACTGCAGTCTCCGGAGGACAGCACACCTTGCCTTCTCCTCTAATGTCCCTGATACACTCGCCACTTTGATATGTGCTGCATTTCTAAAGACCATGTGTTGTTAGGCGGAGGAGGGAATATCATTTCAGGGCAGACCTCAAGTAGCTGGATTAGATTTTAGCTGGCAGGGCTGTTAACAGAAGTACCCTTCTCGAAGCGCAGAAAGGAACTGACTGCAAAATGAACGCAAGCCTAACCAGGTTTCTGCACGACATTTATTCACTCTGGGGGAACATTTCATCTAGCGCACCTCAAGGACCCGGGACATTGTGGAGGGGGTGAAGATGAAATGGACTGTAGAATGAAAAGTAAAGTTTCATTACGAGGTGTGAGCATCATGTCGCAGCCCGCCTTTCATGCCAGACACTGCCGCTCCCATTAGATCATGGCTTCTATTCCCGTCCCGGCGCTACTGCGAGAGAATCAATCTTTATATCTCGCTGAAAAGATAGCGTCATTATTTCATGTTAATCAATTCAGCGCTATTTATTTATGCAGCAAAAAGGCGTGACACATGCCAGTTCTTGATATTGAACTGCTGCAGGCTTAATGTCCACGTTTCTCGGGCTTAATGGAAAGGCATTAGGCGAAAGGAGGCGACACAGGATTAAAACAAATAGGCGCGTTTATAAAACAGTCCAAGTAAGGTCTGCGGTATATTGGTCATCTGGCAATAATGTCGAGCCTGCGCCTATAAACAAAGGAGGAAATTATGTGTCAGATTTGGTGATCTCAATTTTTAAAACAGCAAAGCGTGACCATATTGATTGGTGTTGTGTACACTTAATCAGAGCACAGAGGAATTTAAACCGTCTGGCAACATGTTTAATAGCATGCAGCGTGTCCTATACGTGCATCTATAAGGAGGTCTGGTGAGTAGAGAGCCGCGCTAATCAATGGCCATTAATATTCTCATGGCTGAATATTGTTCCGCTCTTTATATTACACACCAATACATCATTGACCTTGTAATGGACGAGGACTTAACGCAGCTCAGAGGGTATTTGTTTATCGTTGTCAGTAAGGTATCCTTTTGATTGCGATGGTTTGCAGCGTATGAAATAGAAGATGAAATATGAAAAGCGGCACTAAAAAGGCCAGAGGCTTCTCGTGTTGCTCCCCCAAAACAATATCAAATCTGATCATCACAACCGCATTATATTTAAGGAGCAGGAAAACAGTGAGCAATCAGTCGCTCATCTCCACAAAACCCCAATATGTAATTTTGTTCAAAATATAGAAATGCACAGTGGATGATAAAGAGTTTCATGTTCTTTTTGAACGCTCGAAAAGCCAGGACCGTGCAGTCATCCCGTGAAATAAAATCCAAACAGATCTCATCTGTAGTTAGTAAGTAATATTTATTAAAGGACCCCTGATGTGCCCTTTATTTTTTTTCCCTTTCCTCCAGTGTTTTACAGAAGTCAAAAGTCAGAAGCTCCTCTCTCCAACAGAAAACACTGCTCCTGCAACGCCTAATTAATAGTCTCGCCTTTAACTCTGTGACTTTGTGACATCACAATGTCATTGATTTGCATAATTTATGCATAGCGGCTAGTTTAGGACGTAAGAATTGATTTAGCACAGCTGCTTTGTTGTTGCTGGGTCAGGCGTGTGAGAACTGACCAACGAGACGGTTGTTTCTTAAAGAGACAGGAGCATTTCAGACAGAAGGGGAATACAGCGCTGTATGTAAACCTATTCTTGTACAAACCTGAAAATGAGCATAACGTGTCTCCTTTGATTACTTCATATTCATCATATTTACATCATAACATTTGTCTAACATCAAGAATTGGTCATTAAACATTCATTTCTAATTCTGCTTACCTTCTAACCGGGAGAAATGGTCTCGGGGGAACCTGAGATTACCCAGAAGCAAGAACAAGACACTCCACATGACCAACACTAGACTATTGATCAGCTGAGAAGTAAGGCATTCTTAAATGGTGTTTCATTAGCTTGACGTGTATGGAGGGGGCAGATATTCCAATAATAACTATTTTATAACTGTCTCTACTTTGTGCACTCACCTCAGCTTTAGTGTGAATCTGCATTATGTATGTATGTATCATGTTTTGTCAGTAGTCCTTATGTTATATGTAATTTTAGGCTAGATCATATTCATATGTGAATTTTGTATAGATTCACCAATTTCTTACTATTGTGTAAAAGTTACTTATTATAATTACACGCTTTTTTATCGGCCATTATTCAAGATGGCAGTCAGATTGTTAATGTTATGGCTACATTTAAATTCATTTTGACATCAATACGCAGTGCGAAAATAAACGACGTGCAGAATTTTGTGAATATGGATGTTCAAGTGAGACAGAATCGAATCTTGTGGCAGTATAAAGAATAACGCTGTGAGATTTAGATGTTAAGGTCATATAAACCGCTGCATACGTGAGAGTGCATCATACTGAATGAGGTTGATGTTTCCCAGGAGTATCAATCGCTGCGTCGCCTTTAAAAACGCCCTGAACCCTCTGATTGAGGTCGCCACCTTCACTGATGAGAACGCATGAAATAATATAACCGTTGTAAACACAATTATTGCCCAGCCATCGGTCCTTGAGAGCAGTAAATACTCTGTACTCGCTGACTGACCTATTGTGCGTTGAGTGTCAAACTGTTTATGTTTTGTTTTTTTATATGTTTTCAAAAGGTTTTGCAGCTTGAATGCAACACGAGGGCATCTTTCATGTCCCAAAGGATCATGGGGAGGTCATCACGGCTGCATACAGCGAAATTGAATTATGAGTCCGGTAATCTCCGGCAGTTACTGATTTATTTAATCGCTCACAAGATGATAAAGACTTGCTTGGTGCGTCAGTCCTTTAGAGAAGTATTAGCACCATTCTGCAATTTCCTTTTTGCTTAATATGTGGCAATTGCAGCTCTTGTGCTGAACCACGGTGTGATTGAATGGCTTATCCTTCATAAAAATGACTCAACCAACAGCCACCTACACATCCAATCGAGAGCAAACATAAGCCTGTGTCACTAATGGGGGAAAAATATCCCCTGATGTTGTAATCTAGGTCAAACAGAAATGACTTCCAAGTGGTTGTTAGGCCTGAATGAAGTTATCGTTTTGGCTTTAATGCCGTAAGAACGCCACAGAGTAAGACAGTGTCTGTCTATTTCAGGCAAGATTAATAGCAGAGTCTTCTGAGCAGTCAAGCTGATTGGGGATTTAAACTCAGGCATATATAATCTCCTATAGTAAGATAAAGATTGCAGAGTTACACAGTCGGCACTGCATAAATAAGGCTGTAGATCTGCAGGAACTTCAAGGTATTTATACAAGTACTTCTAAGTGTTAAAAAGCCTGAGCATTGGAAGCAGCCCCTTACCATATATACATTACATTAGCAGGCAGACAGTGAAGCTGGTATTGCTATGGCTACAGTGTCGGGGGCTGTGAAGGCTCCTGATCCTCTGTGTATGGATTCTGCAGGGACTGGATGCAGTTGAGCAGCAGAGAGGAGCTGACATGCACCTTTATCACATGGCTTAAGGAGACTGAGGCAGAGGGAGAAGACAGGGCTGATGATGAATGGGCTGCAGGCCTTGCCTTCCCGTCTCCCTTTGACAGAGCTGCTGTAATCTGTTACAGAGCCACCGTTGCCTCTATTAACTTCTGACACATGCACACCTGCACACTCACTACCACTGACCTTCCACTCCTCCGCGTTCAATCCAATTCTTTTTCCGACTCCGAGGCGGAGCGAACGAGACGGAGCACGGCTAAATATTTGAATGTGTTTACCGTGGGATCCTCTTTCCGTGCCGGCGAGTCACAGACGTGGAACCAGATTTTTATTGTTTTTTTCCCCACAACAAAATCGTTCCATGGTTCTTGTCAGGGGTGTTGAGAATGCACTTTTGCTGCGAGGCGGTGATGGCATCATTTCAGTCTGATTAAACCTGCGGGGTTAAAGAGCTGAAAACTGCGAGGTGTCTGTTTCTACAATCAAGGCTGAACAGTACTGTAGCCCGCACTCAGGGGAGAATGCCATTGTTTTTTTTCCTCCTCAAGTTTTTGGTGTCTGAAAATAACATGTCCACATCTCCCTCAGGAAATACATCAGCGTGCTATGAGATCTGGAGTAAAAACTAAAAAAAAAAAATGACTGTAATGGTATGTGCACAAGCATTGAAAAAGATGTAATAGCAACTTGGAAGCAACATTAATCTGCTGAGGGAAATTTGAAAAAAAGACATTGTTGATGATGGAGCACAGTGTGTGTTTTCTCATTGTTAACGGAGTCTATTTTAGAGATTCCAAAGGGAAAAACAAACAATCGCCTCCTGGCTCTTTTTTAGGATCCATAAAAGAGGCTTCATCAGAGCATCCGACTTCCCTTTTGACTTCTATAATAAGACAAAACAAAAGTATTTTTCTGTTTTCTTGTATATCAGTGAGGGAGTTTTCTGACCTCCAACTGAAGCCAAATAATCTCTCAGGGAATCATCTATTCCTTCGTCCATCCTGTAATGATCCAGTAGAGACATATTCATTTGTTTCCTGATGAATCTTTCGACATAATTGTTCTTCAAGAGGGACTATTGAAAAATGGCCTCGTCTTTTATACTGTAAACAAATAACTATTTCATTTTTGCGATCATTTAATGCATTTTAAGTGACAAAAACACAACGAGACAGGATGCATTCCAGATTCAAATTATGAAGTACTTACTGCCTATCAAAAGTCTTTTAATCTTTCCTCTTCCGTTAGTTCGCCTGGCGTGTAGCTACCTACAATAAGTGGAGCAGAGGATTAAAATCTGATAGCAGTCGACACTCAGTGGCCTTTAAGTACCTTATCTACAGTCTTAATGGGATTGAGAGCATATCCATTACTCATATAGAATTGTGAAAGGGTCAAGGAGACGACTATCAAAAAGATCTATGTAATGAATCTACAGAAACCACAAAATTATTGTGCAGGGGTGCACTTTTACTCAGACCTTCACCTTCACTGCCTTCACTGTACGACACAATGTTTGATTGATTATAAAGCATTGTTAGGTTATACTCTGTATGTCTGCGTGGACTTTGAACCCTCATAAAGAACTGGCAGATTTCTGAGGCTTCAAGCTAAACTCTCTTTGTAAGCCTAAACTACCAGGAATAAACTCTGTAAGAAACAACGAGCGAACCAAAATGCCAACGTACATTATTTCTTAAGAATAAAATGTATCAAATAAACAAAAAAAATCAGGCAATTACAATTTTAGGGAAATTACAAGCAACCGAAAAATGTTTTCAATACAAAGTGCAGCTTTATCAGTATTTAAAGGCTAATTTCACAAATTTTACACATTGAAGTGTGCTGCCAGGTCTTGACAGAGGAGAACTACTGCATGTGAAAAAAAAAGAATAGTATAAATCCTTTTGAAGAAGCTACATGTAATCTGATTTCCTCCGATGATGTCATTCAGTGCCTGAGTTGCATTGTGGGTAATATACAGTAGATCTGTCCACTGGTCTTGCATGTAACATGCAACACCTTTGTGTTTATAATGGAAAATGGATCACGTGTTTTATTCAACACACTCTTTTTTAAAACTGGACACATATATTACCCACAATGCATCTTGACCACTAAGTAACATCACAGGTGGCATCAGAGGAAGCGTATTTATAACCCTTTGATTCTTGTGTTGTTTAGTTTTGTATCTGTGTAATGTAATTTTGCCTGTATGCTGTGCAATGAAACTGTTCCATTATATTTATACCTAGATTTTTATACCAACTCAGTAGATTTCTACCTTTTATGTGGAACTTTACAGGTGCAATCATCCTTATTGGTCAATATATTTGAGTGAACAGTGAATAGAATGTATGTGGACATGTTTTCATTACTTTATTCTTGCTTTGTCTTGCTTGTCATTGTGTTTTCATCTGCTTGTGACTCTGCAGCTGCTGGAACAAGTGAATTGCCTCCGGTGAGGGAACTATAAAGTCCTACCTTTTCAGAGATTTCATATGAATAATAGTTGTTTTTGATTTATATGCTAAAAAAAAAAAAACTCAACCAGGGTCATTTTGACCCCCGATATGAGACAATCAAGATGAAACCTACAGTCATTTAAATGTACTTTTTAATCCGCGCCCATCTCTTTTGAAATACCGGAATTGTTGTACAGTGCATGTACTGATCTGAGGTTTACACAGCAAATCACTGGCACATGTATTCTATTGATAAACCCTTTGATTGCCTGTCATGAAAAGATAATCTAAGATGCTTGTTGTGGTCTGTGGGCAGGAAAATGTAATTTGGCAGAACAAAACAGGACGTGACAGCGCCGGGGCCTGCCGGAGAGGAAAGAAGTCGGGTCACTTAATCGCTGCATCAAATTATGACAACATTGAGGTGTTGAATAAATTGAGCCGCGATGTTCACCCCGTAATTACACCACCAAAGTGCACAGCAGCAGCTCGACTAGTAGGTCAACCTAATTCCCCAAAGCCTACAGAGGAAGTCGATCACGGCGAGTAGGTGCAGCGGCTGCAGGTTACAGAGGCGACTACCTGCATTTATTTACCGACGCAGACATAATTAACCTGAATATGAACCGGGGGTTATTGAACGCGTTCACTTCCAGACGGCGCTGAGACAAGCTCGGGCCGACTTGCAGATAGAAATCAGTCACAGACTTTAATCTGAAAATCTGGATGGAAGTATCGACACATTAAGCCCCGCGTTGACCTTTCAATAACTTCTGAATTGTTGACCATAAGTCACATAATCCTTGTCGCATCAGAATGTACAACAGATCAATGTGGAGGCAGAATGATGAAGGAGGTTTATTGTAACTTATTTTTGGTTTGAACATGATCACTAGCAGTTATTATACGATTAGCAGCTATTGGAATCACTGATGTAACTGAATAACTGATTATATATAGTTTAAACATGCAGAACATATAATTAGCATTACTTAATTTGAGTCTACAGTGTCTTAATTCTTGTTTAGATGAAGAAATAACACTGTACAAATAACAGAACAGCAAGTACTTACCTTTAAAAGGGGAAACACATTTGGCCTTAGCAATGAAACACACTTAGTCAGTTTAATAGTGCTTTAAGTAAACATCCTCAAATGTAGTTCTAATGCAGTTTACATCAACAGTAAAGAGTTTCCAGCGTCCCACCGGTTGGTTTTTGTAATCAAGTAGTCTTAAAAGATACAACACGTAACACGCAATTATTGAAATGTCTAAAAAACGACTACACCTCCATGTATTATACATGTTGTTGTGCTGTGAACTGACATCATCCTAAATGTTTCCAGCAATGTTCAAACTCAGAAAAAATCAGTTTAACAGTGAGTTTCATTTGATTGTGTCAGTGCTTTCATCCCTTTAGCTGCTTTGATTCTTACAAACTTTAATCACCAAAACAGCAACAACAGAACTGAAGATAACATTGTAGTCACAAAGTTCACGGCTCCATTCTGGGATTACTGTGACTGTGACAACTAGAACAACAAAGGTTAAGCCACTTTCCTAGTTCATGTGCTCTCACATGCCTGGTTCAGATGATCCGGTGTCTAGTTAATTGTCTGTGTGATCATGTTTTAAAAATTCGGGACCAAATGAATGATCATTTTTCAACAAAATGATATTTGTAGTACATTTATCTTTACATTTGTCTTTTCGTACCCTTTAACACTAAAAATGAGTTACCTCTTTCTTTTACATTGTGTTTCTTCACTGTCCAAACAATATGAGACCACAGCAGACCACAGCTATGGGTAATAAAGCCAAAGGTTTGATAAACTGGAGTTATACTTTACACAACAAAGCCTTTGTATCTTTATCCCCACATACAGTATCAGTATATTGATTCCACTATATTGTGCTGCGGGTGAACTTGAAGAGGGATCTCTTCTAAATCACCGTTGTAAATGAGGAAAACACACAAATATAAGAGACGTTTTTACTCGGGTGACATGAATAGATGGACGAGGCTCCGACCCTCGTCGTTCCTCCCGGGCTCTGTAAATGTTCACATAAAGATGACAGACATGTCTATCCAGCGGTGCTCGGCCACCGGCCACATGGAAACACTGATAAAGACTGTGAAATCAATAGGCCACCCAGTGCTTTATGATCTCTGTGCAGCAGGAGTGCTTATGCAGCACCTGGCCTCTGACCCTCAGGTAAATTTCCAACACTCGCTTTCTGTTACTGTCCTGAATGTAGCCCACAAACCCCCGAAGGCCTAACATCACTGGACATCAGAGGTCACTAAGTATCATTCACTTCTTTTCTCTCTCTCTCTTCACCTCATCCAATTTCAGTGGAATCCAATCACAAGTTTAGAGCAGTCTGGATCCGACCCCCCCTGAGGGAGCGGTGCTCAGCAACCTCGGCATCCTACAATGAATTGTAGCCTCTAACAATGTTGCACGCTTCCTGGCTGTAGCAACAAAGGTGAGAGTTCATTTGTTTTCATGAGGTGTGTCCAGAGGAGGAGGAAGACAAATTGCAGAGCCTCGTGGCGTGGCGTTGCTATTTGGCTGAATGCCCTGTCCTGCTGAAGCCTCCCCAGAGTGTCCTGCTGCTGGCGTCAGGTTCCACGAGGGGAGGGCAGTGGGGGTATCAGCTCCTGCCCACACAATCAAAATATAACATGCAGCATGCCTCTCAGCGGCTGACTCAAGTAACTCGGTAATCCAAACCCCTTCAATGTTGCATGGATCATTAAGGTCACGCTCTGATCTTGGAGACGCAGCAAACAATTGGTCTTGGCGGTACGAGGCGGCCACGTTTCACCGTGACGAATTTAGCCGCGCCGCGTTTGACAGGATGGACAAACTTTGAGTCGAGACAGGATTGTAAATCTCCGGCGAGGTCCCCTCGGATAAACCTTTCATGCTCCGGCTCCTCTGATGCTTTTAAGAATGCATTCTTTTTATTTAGGGTTGACCCCCTCATTTGTGGCTGATTGGCTCCTCGTTTCTTCTTCCCTTCCCTTGGAAACACGCGCTTAATTGGCTGCAGCCGCGCTGTGATTTACTGCACGCGGTTTGGATGTTTTATGGAAAGTGTCCTTATGCAGCACGTTAATGCGCGAATGGATATGTCATGTGTAACCTCATAGGAGTGTCTGCGGGATAAGGGCATGATGCAATATTCTTCATGCTTTGTGTTCTCTTGAAGCTGCAGCAAGTGTTTTTTTTTTTTTTTCCTCCTCTCTCCTCTTGTCAGATGAAGGCCTAGACTTTTATGGAAATGAGGAACCAAGCCACAGGGTGTACATGTTGAATGAGGCACTAGATAGAGTCAATCTATTTTGGCTGTTCATCATCTTTTTTTTTCTTTTTTTCCCCCCCTTGCCCTGTTTTAAGTTCCAATTTGAACTTTCTTCAGCTCCTGCCTTTCATCTCTCCGAGAGTTGCAGCAATTTACACTTTGTCTTTCAGTTCCTTCCTGTCTGATGTGGTGCTTGGTTATCGGTTCACCTCGTGCCGTCTCTTAGTCAGACTTCTTAAAAGGTTGAGGGATGAATCACATGGGGCACTCACTCCGGTGTGTATGAGGCAAACCCACTTCTTTTTTTTTTTTTTATTCTATCACCCACCAAACACCCTCCTCTTTATTTAATGTCTGCACACATTCCATTTCATCTCAGACAAGCAGCGAGGGAGAATTTTCCCTCTGTTGACATCATAAATCTGAACTAGATTAAAAGTACTACTACACTGTTGGGGAAGCTCTGCGTTCTCATCTGTCACCTGTGGAGGAGTTAACATTCAAGACAAAAAAAAAAAG